>JASDQU010010512.1:51346-70634 GCA_032191745.1 Picea mariana | reverse complement strand
TTTCTATCTCATAGGAATTTTGTATTCAATCTAACTTTTCCTAGATTCCTTGACTTTTTCTCATGGCTCGCAAGGTTTGACTAGGCTCACAAAGGTTGTATGTTCCCCCTGACTTTTCACTAGTCTGTCTATGCTCACAGAGGTTGTACGTTCCCCCTGACTTTTTCACTAGACTGTCTATGCTCACAAAGGTTGTACATTCCCCCTGACTTTTGCGTTAGACTCACATAGCATCTCGTTCGTCCAAACTTTTGGTTTGACTCAGAGAGGTTGTACATTCCCCCTAGATTTTGTCAATACCTCACAAGACTGGTTGATTCTCCAAATCTCCCTATCTAGCCTCAGGGTGGCCCATATGGCCTCTCATTGGAGAATGACTATCAATGTTGCCAAATTTAACACTCCTTGTCAGCGAGGAAGTCATTCTCAACCACACCAAGCTTGCCTCTCAGTTGCACAAATTATCTTGAGGTCAGAGGCTTGGTCAAGATATCAGCTACCTGATTGCTCGTGGCTATGTACTGTAACTTTACAGTTTTTCTTTGGACCAAGTCTCATATGTAGTGGTACCTCATGTCAATATGTTTTGACCTATCATGAAATACCGGGTTCTTTGTCAATTTTATGAAACTTTGATTATCACAATGAACCACCGTCGTCTCGAGCTTGTCACCAAACAACCCAGAAACCAATTTTCTGATCCATATTTCTTCTTTGCTAGCATCACTTGTTGCAATGTACTCAGCCTCTATTGTACTCTTTGCAATGGATCCCTACTTCCAACTTGACTAAGAGATCATAGTGAATCCTAAGATAAAATAGTATCTGGAAGTACTCTTCTGATCCATTGGGCTTCCTGCCCAGTCAGCATCTGCATACCCATGCAGAAATAAACTACCACTGGATGTATATCTCAGACCATAAGTAATGGTCCCTCTGAGATATCTCAATATGTGCTTTGTTGCCACCCAGTGTGTCTATCTCGGTTCAGTCATGAACTGACTCATTGCAATCACTACATAGCATATATCTGTCCTAATGTGGATCATGTACATCAATGATTCAATCATTTGCCTATACATGGTGGGATCCACCAAATCTAAACTTGTATCAGAATCATGTAGATTCCTTAGGTTGGTAATCATTAGAGTAGACATGGATTTGCAATCCATCATACCAAAGCTCTTTAGTACATCCACTATGTATTTTCCTTGTGCCAGAAATATCTCGCCCTGTCTTTGCCATACTTCCAATCTTAGGAAGTAATGCATCAAGCCTAAGTCTTTCATCTCGAATTATGAGTTTAGCTCCCTCTTACACCAGGCTATTATCCCTTCATCTCCTGTTAGAAAGAGATCATCAACATAAAGGATTAGTATAACAGGTTGGTTACCTCCTACCTTGAAGTACAAATTTGCATCAACATCACATTTCTCAAAGCCCAAGCTTTTAAGAAATCCATCAATCCTGTCATACCAAGCTCTGAGATCCTTCTTAAGACCATACAAGGCCTTCCTTATCTTGCATACATGAGAGCCTTTGTTATGTAGTACAAAACCATATGTTTGTTCTAGGAAGACCTCGTGTTCAATCTTTCCATTCAAGAATGTTGTTTTTACATCCATCTGATGTAGCTTCTAACCAAGAACGAAAGCTAAATCAATAATAGTTCGAATGAAGGTATACCTAGCTATAGGAGAAAAATTCTCTTCGTATTCGATTCCTTCTTTCTGAGTGAAGACTTTGGCTACAAATCTTGCTTTTAACTTTTCCACACTTCCATCAGCTGAATGTTTGATCTTATAGATCCATTTGGAAGAAACCATTGATTTGTCTTTTGGCCTTGGCACAATGTCCCAAACATTGTTCTTTATAATAAACTTGTATTCCTTACGCATGACATCCTTCCATACTTGTAATTTATCTTCTTCTTCAAATGAATAAGGTTTGACATCACTAATGTTGTTCATCAATGCAACATAGCCTCCAAACCTATGATGCATCTTCATTTCCCTGAAAGTTCCTTTGGGAGCAGCTATCCTTTCTGCTTCCTGCACTATTTATTTAAGCCACCTTGGCTTCCTTTTGGCTGGAGGTTCTTAAATAGTTATTTCTAACACTTCACCAGGTTCTAGGGGCTCATTACTTGGCCCTTCACTAGGTTCATCCCTCTGATCATCTGACTCTTCATTTTCAGAAGAGGGTGAAGTTGGTTGAATTGCTTTTGAATCCTACTAAAGCTCTCTGGATTTATTAAATGTGGAATCCTCATGGAAACTCACATCTCTACTTACCTCTATTTTCCTCTGACTTGGTACATAAATCCTGTAAGCCTGGGAGTTCTCATTGTACCCACAAAAACCCCTTTCTTGTCTGAGGGTTCCATCTTTTTCCTCTTTTCCTTAGGGACATGAATATACACAGGAAACCCAAATATTCTTAGATGCTCTACTTTAGGTTTGATCCCTAAGAAGACCTCTTCAGGAGTCTTGTCCTTCAATATAGAATGTCAACACATGTTCTGAATATACACTACAGTGGAGGTAGCTTCTACCCATAAAGAATTTGGCAAATCCTGGTCAAACATCATTGCTTTCGTTGCCTCACAAATTGTCCTATTTTTCCTCTTAGTAACTCCATTTTGTTGAGGGTTATATGGCAGGGTCAATTGTCTCTTGATTCCTATTGACTTGCAGAAATCCTCAAACTTGAGAGATTCAAAGTTTCCTCCATTGTATGTTCTAAGGATTCTGATGTGTTTCCATGTATTCTTTTCAATAAAGGCCTTATACTCTTTGAATTTATCAAATTTGTCACTTTTAGCTTTAAGAAAATATATCCAACATTTTCTTGAGTAATCATCAATAAAAATGACATAATACAAACAACCACTGAGTGAGGGAGATGACATGGGACCACATACATCAGAATGAACCAGATCTAAGATGTCCTGAGCTCTGTTTTCACTACTAGGAAATGCTTTCTTTATATTTTTACCTAGCATGCATCCCTTACAAATTTCATCTTTACTAAGATAAATAGAGGGCATGCTACATACCATGTTCTGTAGATCTGGAAGAGCTTTGTAATGAATATTTCCAAGTATTTTGTGCCACAAATTCTTGGATCTAGTCACATCATGTGCCAATGCATGAACTAACTATCCTAACATGACGTACAGTCCTCCACTGCGAGTTCCAATGGGTTCTATTGTACTTTAGTGGCTACCTTTAGCCCTAAGTAGTGCCTTCATGTCCTTGAAGATCACCCAATATCCCTTGTCCTCAAGGGTTGCAACTAATAGTAGATTCTTCTTGAGACCTGGAACATATCATACTTCATCAACATGAAGTCTAGCCCCAGATTCCAATCTAAAGGATATAGAGCCTACTCCCTCTATCTTGTAACATTTTTCATCCCCAAGCTCGACCTTTTCTGCAAAAGATTTTGTCTCAAAATCTGAGAGGATCTCCTTATACCATGTCATGTGCTTTGATGCACCACTGTCTACCAACCAAGTTTTCGGCCCTATGGAAATTGAACTGGATAAAGAAGAAACCAAATAATATTATTTTCTATTTTATTTCTCATTAGAAAGAATTTTCTTATTTATTTTGGATTCATTATCCTCAATAGTTGAGGCATGATGTTTCCCTTTCCTAGGATATTTCTTTCTAAACCAACAATCTTTAGAAAAATGACCCAACTTATTACAACTAAATCATTTAATCTTAGATGTATCAATATTCTTGCCTTTAAATGTACCTTTGGTGTTTGTATTCCACTGAAAGCCTTTCTGGAAAGTGCCTTTCTTCTTTCCCTTGAATCTTGATGCTAAAGTTGAGTGCTCTTCTTTCGTTGGCTCGCTTCTGGTAGCTGTGTGACTCTCCTCCTAGAGGCAATCATTCCATAACCTCTCAAACGTGGGTTGAATCTCTCTCCCACTTACATTGGATAAGAAGGTCTCCCATGAAGACGGAAGACCGTCAAAAATGTCCTGCACTAAATCATCATCATCCACTGTCACCCATGTGACCAAAAGCTGATCTCTGATCTGGGCTATCATGGAACAGAAAGATGCCACTGATTCACCTTTCTCCATATTCAAATACTTAAGCTTGTGCTTAAGTGTCCTCTTCTAACTTGGAGCCTGTTTCTCATACAGATTCACCAAGGTATCCATACAGTCCTTGGCAGTCATCAACGAAGTCATTACAGGAATTATACTATCTTTGACTGAGTCAAAGATGATTCACTTGGCCTTTGCTTGAATCTTCCTGAAGGTCATTCTTCCTACATTATTCATGGGTTCCTCCACCATTGTGGTCACATACTACTCAAGATCATGCTCCTGCAAGATATTTGTTATCCAGAGCTTCCACACATTGAAGTTGGCAGCTCCTTCAAGCCTATCCTCGGCCTTGACTGAAATGGAGGATGCCATGGACCTCACACTGGAAACTTAATCAAGCTATATTGGATATGTGTGTACCTTATGTTGTATTTCAACACGTTTAACACACCCTAAGCTCTGATACCATGTTAAATTTTGAGCTTGATTTCTTATGCGGATTAATTCTTTTATTTTCTTCAATATTTTGATTCCATCTTAATACACTTCAACAATTCCAAATCATAAGCGAATAGAAATAAATATGTAGATAAGTAATCATGCACATCAACAACACATATACCCTCGGGAAACCCTGTACAGGGAGAAAAACCCCAGCAAACAATATTCCTTTATTACATTAATAATGTAATATCTCTTATAAATATCCACCATGAATGTTCTTCTCTCAAAGAATTTTCCAAGATGACTCTGACCTAACAAAGACTTAAAAGACCTTGCTGAAATACACCTCTAATATGCTGCCTCTTTATCACCTCTATTAATTCACCCTTAACCTGCATATCAAAATTGTATTGAAGAGAGGGGTCGACCTCTGCTTATATAGGTTGAAGAGGGGAAGAGGAGAGGCTCGAAATAGTAACCTGTTTGCATGAGTTAATCATAACTCAGCTTCATACTTTAGTTCGAACTTATAACTAGACTTGAGACTAGTTAGAACTCAGCATTACACTTTATTTTGAAAATAGAACTAGACTTGAGATTGGTATGCTTTAGTTCGAACTTAGAACTAGACTTGAGACTGGTTACAACTCAGCATTACACTTTAGTTCAAAAATAAAATTAGACTTAAGAATTTAGTTGCAACTCAACATTACACTTTAGTTCTAAAATAGAACTAGAATTAAGACTTTAGTTGAAACTCAACATTACACTTTAGTTCTAAAATAGAACTAGACTTAAGACTTTAGTTGCAACTCAACATTACACTGTAGTTCTAAAATAGAACTAGACTTAAGACTTTAGTTGCAACTCAACATTACACTTTAGTTCTAAAATATAAGTAAACTTAAGACTTCAGTTACAACTCAACATTACACTTTAAGTTCAAAAAATAGAACTGGACTTAGTACTTCAGTTACAACTCAACATTACACTTTCAGTTCAAAAATAGAACTAGACTTAGTACTTCAGTTACAACTCTTGACAAGGCAATTTGAAATTCTCTTCATGGTGGATAATGTTACATGTGTCAACGCACTAGATCAATACATTTATATCATTTGCAATATTAGGAATATTCTTTGTTTCTAGATCATAGGAATTTTATATTCAACCTAAATTTTTCTAGATGCCTTGACTTTTGCTCATGGCTCACAAGGTTTGACTAGGCTCACAAAGGTTGTATGTTCCCCCTAAATTTTGCACTAGTCTGTCTATTCTCATAGAGGTTGTACGTTCCCCCTGACTTTTTCACTAGATTGTCTATGCTCATAGAGGTTGTACATTCCCCCTGAATTTTGCATTAGAATCACATAACATCTCATTCATCCTGAATTTTGGTTTGACTCACAGAGGTTGTACGTTCCCCCTGGCTTTTGTCAATACCTCACAAGACTGGTTAATTCTCCAAATCTCCCTGGCTAGCCTCAGGGTGGCCCATATGGCCTCTCATTGGAAAATGATTATCAATGATGCCAAATTTAATACAACAATCAAGGATAGGCATTCCCTAGGGAAGACTCATTCTCTCCAGGTTATAGTATGATTAATGTCGGAGAATGGCCCAATTAGATGAATGGTCTAGGCTCAGAAATCAGGGACAGACATTCTTCTATTCTTGAGAAAAATAGTCTAGATATCCCATGGCTGATGTTTTATCTTCTGAGGGAAGATGCTCTTCCAGATCTCACAAATGTGAGTGGAAGAATGGACCAGATGACTCAGTTTATATCATGATATTGTTTTATGCAGGTTGATATTAGATGATATGATTGATGTGGAGATTGTATGTCTATGGATAGTAGATGTATGCCATTGTGGTGAATGTGTTCCACTGATTGTGACTATGTGTCACTAATTAAGTAGTCATGTGCTACTTGGTGTGGTTGTGTACCACTGGATAGTAATTGAGTACTACTATGAATAGACACAGTTGTGTTCTATTGGATGGCATTGTTCTGATTTCCATGGAGACAATAACTAGTGTTGGAAATGATTACCAACTAGATGGATAGTCAGTGTGTTGGTGGACAGACATTCTCTAGGCAGAAAATGGTCTAGGACAGTTATTCTTCTAGGACGTATGTCCGGATCAGAAGAATAGTCCTTGTAGCACATGGTGTGGCTTCCAACATTAGTTAGAAAAATTATTCTTCTACAACATATGTCTGGATTAGAAGAATGGTTCTTGTATCACTCTATTGAGTGAGTGACGTATTGAGCATCATGCATGTTTACTTAGATGGAGTATGGCTTCAAGATATAATGAATTTGATGCTATTAGATGATAATGATAGTGATGATGGTGCTCATGATTTGATCATGAGATAACATGTGTGGGTATGATGATTCTACCAGTTGAATGGTATGTTTGTTCTCAATACCATTTCCTTCAATACCTCCCTAGATAGGAGGGAGTGTTGATATTATGGTAGTTTCAGGAGGTATTAACCTCCACCTATAACCCTAACAAGAATAGAATATTTCTGGAAGCAAGAAGAAACCCTAAAGCATTGGATATAGCCCTAGAAGACAAGTCGGCTACAGAAAATAATTTAATATTGAGTCTTTAGCATCCAGAAAGAGAAGTTAACCCAGAAAGCTAAGAAACATAAGTATAAATATAGCATTCCAGATCTCATTTGTACACACATAGCTCCCAACTGCAGAAATTTAGTTCACACTGCAGAAACTTAGTAAGCGCGCAAGTTTTGAGAGTAGCTGCAGCTACAACTACTGCAATTAGTATTTTTAGTTTTAGGCTTGTACTTTCTCTTGGTTATGGTTTGAAATTTCGGCCTTGTGTGTTATATATAGAGAGAGGTATGCTACAGTGATTGGATATTAGTCCTAGGTTTTTCTTCCAGAATTATTCTCTGTCAAGGTTAAGGTGCTTGGGGGTGGCTTCAGCCTATGGTTGGGTGACAATATTGCTATATTGTCTATGGTTAAACAAGCACACCTTCTTTTCTAACATTTTTAAGGAAGCACCTACGCAGAATTGAATTATGTATCAGATAGAGAATAAAAGGGCATTGTTATGATGTGAAGAATGAGGATATATTCTTCATGAATTGAGAAGAAAAAGGATCTATATCATTGTTCGACAAATTTCTTTTATATGCATAATTCTAAAAAAATGGTGGCTTACACATTTTGCAGAATTAGGGGTTTAAACATATCAGTTCAGTATAAGAATGAATATTCGAGAAATGGAAGAAGGTGAGGGAGCCTCCAACCATGATAAAGAGACCAAAGGTCAGAATATCATATTTGGTAATGCGGAGACCGAATGTCAGAATATCATATTTGGTAATGCAGAGACAGATTCCAATGGACACAAGGGCCGAGGGGAGCAAGAGAAATTGATAGAAACTATGAGAATCCTGAAAATAGAAGTGCATAGCTACAAGGCAGAAAATGAGAGGTTAATGAGAGAGAAAATTCAGAACAACACTCGAGTGCTGCAAGGCTTAAATCAGTTGTAGATACAAACAAATAATAGCTCAAATCAATAGGAAGAATGCAGGTATCATGAAAGAAGAGATAACCGTAGAAAGGTTGGTTATTCAAGAAGTGCTAGCAGAACACATAGAAACCACTCACCTCCTTACTCAGCAAGAAGGTATTATGCATATGAAGACTCCATAAGTAGTCCATAGGTGTCTCCCATTAGGCACCAAAGAAGAAGGAATGAATTGAACAGTTTGCAAGGAGAGTTGAGGAATATTAATCCACCATCATTTGATGGTGAAAGAGAAAGGGAAGATAATGTTGAAGCATGGTTTCTTGGACTCAGGAGATATTTCCAATTGCATAACTATTCAGCAAACCTAGAAGCTAGAATTTCCACCTACCATTTACATGGAAAAGATTCTATGTGGTGGGATCAATTGAAGAAAGTGGAACATATTAATGAGAATATGATCACTTGGAAGCAGTTCAAGAATTATTTCCAGAAGGAGTACCTCTTAGAGAATTTCTATGACAAGAAAATGCAGGAGTTCTTTGAACTCGGGGTGGGAAGCATGATTATGGCATAATATGAGAAGAAGTTCTTGAGGTTGTTAAAGTATTTTGGGTTCACAAATGATGAGAAGGTGAAAGTATAGATGTTTTTGAGTGGGTTTCTGTTAAGGTCCTAACCCGCACATAGGTAGATCAATGTATTCGGATGTAATAAAGGTCAAAATTAATAAGACCTTTCAATAAAATAGAATAAGGCGGATGTAAGAAGACCTAATAGAAACTTTCGCTTCTATAAGGATCTTCCTCTAGATGATTCTCTTAATAAACATATTAGTATAAATAAGAGTCGAGGGTATGAAAACCCTAGCTTGGAGATTATTGTAACAGAGCGCTGCTCGACTGGAGGTTGCCCCCTCGAAGAGGCCTGTGAACATTGCTATCTGATTCAAAGTGCTATTTATGTTGTTATTTCGTATATCATTTCTATGTATTGTGAAGATTATGCTAGATATTTTACTGTTATTCTGTCATTTCTAGCATTTCATTTATGTTCTGCATATTTTATATATCTGGTATCTTGCAGTTTCCAACCTTTTATAAAGAAAATATTTGGTATGATGAGCCCAAGATCTTGACTGAGACCATTAGGAAGGATAAGTACATGTATGAGAAAGGCCAGGGCAGAGAATCCATGTAGAAGTATTGGAAGGATAATAAGAAGGAGAAGTCTGATCAGAGGAGAAAGGGTCAAACCTCCTTTCAATATAAATGAGGCTAATAAAAATTACCAAGATCAGTATGCCAAGGATGAATCCAAGAAAGAAGAATCCTTGGGAAAAAGGGGAAGACCACCAATCCAATGTTGGGGATGCAAGGAATATCACGCGTACAAGGATTTCCCCCATATAAAGGACAGAGTGAAGACCGTGCACAACATCCAAGAGGCTACAATAGTCGAAGACATGGGAAAAATTTATGCAGCCTTAGATGATCGACAAGAAGAATACCAATCCAACATGATCAAGGTGGAAGGTAAGATCATAAATCATCTTGTTGCTATTTTAATTGATTCATGAGCAAGTCATTGTTACATTGATCCTAAAATAGTGGATAGATTACATTTGGAGAAAATTAAGGATGGAAAATCAAGTTTGGTTCAGCTAGCCATTGGAACCAAAAGGAGAATCCATGATATGGTTAGAGGTTGTTCCATAAGTCTTAATGGTATGAATACTAGTGCTTATCTATATATCATACCATTGGGGCCTTATAATATTATAATTGGAATGGATTGGTTGGACAACCATCATGCTATCTTGGATTGTCATGACAACAAATTTACATGTCTTGATGGAGATGGAAAACATAGCACCATGAAAGGAGTTCCAAGACCCGTCTCTATAAGAGATATTTCAGCTTTATAGCTAAAGAGATGTCTCATAAAATGATGTCAATTGTATGTAGCCCATGTAGAGGAGCTAGAAAAGACAAAGGGGCCAAGCCTTGAAGATTTTTCGGTACTATAAGAATTTGAGTATGTATTCCAAAAAATAACAGGGTGTCCACCAAAAAGGGAGATAGATTTCTCTATTGATTTAGTGTTAGGAGCTACCCCAGGGTCAAAAACACCTTACTGAATGAGTACACCAGAATTAAAATAATTACAAATGCAGTTGGAGGAATTGTTGAGGAAAGGGTACATACACTCAAGTGTTTCACCTTGGGGAGTAGCAGTACTCTTCGTCAAAAAGAAATATGGGACCTTGAGGTTGTGCATTGACTTTCGATAGCTGAATAAGTCCATTGTGAAGAACAAGTATCCTCTACCCAAAATTTATGACCTCTTTGATCAGCTAAGAGGAGCAAAGATATTTTCAAATATAGACTTGAGATCAAGATACCATCAGGTAAGAATCAAGTAATAAGACATTCTTTAGAACCAGGTATGGGAATTATGAATGCGTAGTGGTGCCATTTGAACTGAACAATGTGCCAGATGTATTGATGTGCTTAATGAATGGCATATTCATAAATTATTTGGATAAGTTTTTCATAGTATTCCTAGATGACATACTTGTTTATTCCAAGTCTGAAGAGGAACATGAACATCACCTCATATTTGTATTGCAAGTGTTGAGAGAATGTCAATTGTATGCCAAGCTAAGTAAGTGTTATTTTTACCAAGAACAGATCCATTACTTGGGACACATTATTTCATAACAAGGCATAGTAGTGGATCCAGAGAAGATCGAAGCCATTAGAGGATGGACAATACCTAGGAAAGTTTCAGAAGTTGGATCTTTTATGGGGTTGGTTGGTTACTACAGAAGGTTCATAGCATAGTTCTCTAAGATTGCTCATCCCATCACTTCTTTGCAAAAGAAGGGAATGAAATTTGAATGGACATTTGAGTGTGAAGATAATTTTAATATGTTGAAAGAATTACTTACTAATGCACCTATGTTAAAGATTGTTGACCTAAATGAAAGTTTTCTGGTATGCATAGATGCATGTAAGGAATGACTTGGTGGATTCCTCACTCAAAATGGACATGCCATCGGTTATGAGTCCAGAAAGATTAAGGAACATGTGAGAAACTATGCCACACATGACTTGGAGCTTGTTGTGATTTTTCACACATTGAAGATGTGGAGGCATTATCTCATGCGAAAGAGATTTGAATTAAGGACAGACCACAGTGGTATGAAGTATCTTTTTGAACAACCAACTTTGAATGCCAGGAACACAAGATGGCTAGAATTTTTAAGTGAATACGAATTTGATATCAAACATATCAAAGGAAAATGAAAATATAGCTTCTGGTGCACTTAGTAGAAGAGTGCAACTCATGCATGCTACAGCTGTTAGTATGCATCAGTCATAGTGGAAGAGAAAAAATTTAGATGTTGTTGTTAGAGATCAACATTACCTACAAGTAAAGGAAATATTACAACAAGGAGATGTACAACATTAAATGAAAGAGTATGAAATGAAGTAATATGGATTACTTATGTATAAAAATAGAATTTATGTTCCTAGTTTTCGAGAACTTGGGAGTATGGTATTAAAAGAAATGCATAATGTTCCATATGTCGGACATTCGGGTTACCAGAAAATGAGTACAGCAGTAAGAAGCCAATTTTTTTGAACAGGAATGAAAAATGATATTGTTGATTACATCGCCAGATGTATGGACTGTCAGAAAGTGAAGGATGAGCATAGGAACCCAACGGGTTTGCTACAGTCACTACCAATTCCAGAGAAGAAATGGGAAGTGATAACCATTGACTTTATAACTAAACTGCCCAGGACAACAAGACAACATGATCCAATCATGGTAGTGGTTGACAAATTGAAAAAGGATGCTCATTTTGTTCCTGTAAAAACAACACATACAACAACTAATATTGCAGAAATTTACATGAGGGAGATTGCTAGGTTGCATGGGATACCTAGGAAAATTGTCTCGGACGAAGACACATAGTCTACTTCAAATTTCTGGAAGGGATTATTTAAAGGATTTGGTACAAATATGAACTTTATCATGACATACCATCCACATTTAGATGGGCAGACAGAGAGGTTCAACCGAGTAATTGAAGACATGTTGAGAATGTATGTGATGGATAATCCATCTAAGTGGGATGATTTCTTGCACTTGGTTGAGTTTTCCTATAATAATGGGTATCAAGATTCATTTCAAATGAGCCCATTTGAATATTTTTATGGTAGGAAATGCAATACTATAGTGAGTTGGGGAAACCCATAAGATAAAGTGGTGCTTGGGCCAGAGTTTCTCAAGGATATGGAAGACCAGATGGTTAAGATTAAGTAGAATTTAAAGGCATCTCAGGATAGATAGAAAGTTTATGTAGATAAGAATAGGATAGCAAGAGAATTTAAAGTGGGGGATCATGTGCTTTTGAAAGTAAATCCCAAGAAGAGCTCTTTGAAGTTGGGTAGTTGTACAAATCTAGCCTCCGGATTCGGTGGTCCATTTGAGATATTGGACAAAATAGGGTCAGTTGCATACATGCTTGCATTGCCTGCTTCTTTGAATGTGTATAATGTATTTCATGTCTCTTTGCTAAGGAAATATGTACATGATCCTAACCATTTTATTGATTAGCATCTGATTCAGGTAGAGACAGAGGGAGACTTTCAGGTCCATCTAGTGCGAATATTGGATAGAAAAGTCAAAATGCTCCAGAATCGAGCTATAGAGCTGGTAAATGTTTAGTGGACTTGCTAAGGTCCTAAAGATGCTACCTGGGAGAATAAAGATGCCATGCGGGTAGAGTACCCACAGTTTTTTTAATAAATTTTGGAATTTTGATTCTTGTTTTGTATATGCACTAAAGATAGTGCCAAAATAAGGGGGAGGGGATATAACACCCCAGGTTTTGATCCCCATATTAAATAATGTATTTTGTAATTGTTGAGAGGCCAGAGTGCCCAAACAATTAAAATAGGTCAGTGTGCCTAAGAAATGTAATGTTTTGATCATTATTAATATTAAATACATTGTTGGTTATTAGACGGACAAGGAATAGAGTTATAGGCGGCTATGATTCCACAAGAGAGGGGGCTTGAGGGGATAAGTGTTTATTTCATTTTTAAAATTACCCATTTTGTGTAATGGGGGGAATCAGTTACGTGAGATTCTTGGGGGAAGGCCATGAGGTTCTTGATTCTCAAGAATTACATAAACCCGTCCCTCATCTATTGGGGGGTTCGTTCTCTCTCTCACTCTCGTTCTCATTCTTTTTCGTCTGTTGGTTGCATCACTCATGCACTCACGTATTCATTCATTCACTCATTCACTCACTTGCTCATTGTTCACCCCTCTCGTGAATATTCCACTCCATTCATTCATTCACCCACTCATCTTTCCACCTTCCTGTCTTGGCTCAGGAAAGGAAGATCAACTATTGAAGTGCATCCATGGTATTATTGGTTGTAGATATTGCTAGTGTAATCCAACCATGAATCGAGGCCTACATGTTTGAGATGATTTGGCCTATGTCCAGCTTTGGTCACAGCTGTGTGTCCTGAGAGTCCCAGCATGGAGATTCTAGACCAACTGCACTGGAGCCTTAAAAGGAGAAGGACATTCTGAGGGGATGCGTGGCATAGAAGGGAGGGGGTCTATTCTCTTGGGTGGTGCACGCTGGGTAGAAGAGAGCTGGGTACTTAGATTGGTGTGAGTGTTGGGAAGCCTATGAGAGCTTGAGAGTTGACTAGTTTGGGAAGTCGAGTAACACTATAGAATCGTCCTTCTGGATTCATAGCCCTGGCTCAGGGGTGACATTGTTGTTGATACTTGGAACAATAGTTTCTACAGTTGGGTGGAACGTCATTGGTCTGCATCCAGTTAGTGGTTTCTTTTATTAAATATAAGTGCTCTTTGTTATAGTATTATTTATCTATGTATGGTTTATTCCGTTTTGTATGTATTTATCATTGAATTCAATATTTAGAGTATGCACGATTGGTGGTTATTGTTGTTCATGTCATATGCTTCATTTATTTTATGTTTAGCATCAATCATGCTCAATGCATGTGAATCTTTCATGCATCCTTGTTATTTAAAGTTAGGATAGGGGTCGAAATAGTTTAGAGAAGGACTGGAAGTTACGTGCCCGACTTGTTGGTGGTTGAGTATGTTACATAGACTCCTTCTGTTTGTAGCCAAAGAGTTGGGGAGTTGGAGCTTCCCTCAGGTTGCAACCTGAGAAGCTAGGGGGTTGGAGCCTCCTTCCAGTTGGAGCTGGAGAATTGGAATTTGGTGCTTCCTTGAATGTAATTTTTTGACATATAAGAAAAGAATTCCATGGTTTTCTCCTACATTGGGTTTCCACATAAAATATTGGTGTACTATGTATTGTGTGGATGTGTCTATTATTGTTCATTATGCATTGATGGATGTTAATTTTTAAGATGCAATAATATATTGATGATGAACTCATGAACATTGTTGAATAAGTTAAAAAAATATACATTTTGGTTAAAAGTATTAATAAGTGGTATAAATTTCTCATTACTAATTCATCCCCCCCTCTCAGTAATCTAAAAATTGGTATCCGAGCAAGGTTCCTTCAAGAGACAGTTTAACCACTGGAAGGAGATCATGGAATTTACTGAGAATGGAGTACGAATGTTTGATGGTCAGAGTGGTGTAAAGTATGGGATGTGGAGCATAAGAACAAGAACCTTTTTAGAGGCATAGAGATATGATATTTGGTATTCAATTGTGACATGATATAATTCTACAAAGAAAGCAAAGACTACAGCCAAGAAAGAATTGAAGAAGAATAACAAAATTGCAATGGAATTCATTTTGGAAGGACTGTATGATTCAATTAAGCACAAGGTGGGAAAATGTTCATCATATAAAGAAATTTGGGATAAGTTACATGCTATCTATTCTTCACCCATCATAAATTCAAAGAATGCCAAAGAATATGTAGGTACAGAACATGAGGAAATGTGTTCATCATGTTAGAAATATTAAGAAGAAGAAGAGTACGTAATCAACATAAGTATGTTGTTTTTCTTTAATTGTGAAAAATGTGGACATATTGAAAGTGAATGCCTTGATGGTAATGAGACAGAAAATCCAATTGAAATAGAAGAAAATTATGAAGAATTACTTATCAGTGATTTAAATGAACTAAAGAAAGAAAGAGAAGAAAACAAGTCACTTCAGAAAGAATTGATAAAGCAAAAGGAATGTGTTCAAGGTTTTGAAGAAGCTCAACAGGTCATCAAGAAGTTAAGAGCTTAGCTAGAAGAGGCCTAAAGGATTGAAGAAACTCTAGAATATCAAAAGCAGTGTTTAGAAGCCAACATAGTAGCACAAAAAAAAAGAAGCAGAAAAGAGAGAAAACATATTGACAGATCATCTCAAGGAAAGAACTGATGAATTAAACCAGCTTGAGGAAGAGTTTGGTCAAGAAGAGAGAAGACTCGAAGAAGAAATAATTACATTGAAAATCCAAATTGAAGAAGCAAAGAGAACAGAAGAAGTCATGAAGTCTTAGATAATGAAGAAAGAAGAAGAGGTTGAGAAGCTTGAAGAAGAAGTTGTCACACTAAGGGTCAATGTTGTCAAGCTCAACAAGAAGGTTGAAGAGAAAAAAACATCTACATCAACAGTAGAGAATGAGGAGAAGCATTCTAGGTTTCTAGAAAAGAAGAATGAAGAAAAGAGCAAAAATTATGCAGAAGTACTCAAAGGAAGGAATCATGGTCAACCAGAATCTAAGAAAACTGATAAAGATACATCTTTAAGAAGACCCTCCACATTCAAGTCACAAAGAAGCTTCAATCATGATAAGCCAAGGCAAGAATTCAATAGGACTACACCATTCACTCCCAGGTATGTAAATTTCTTTTATGGTCATTGTTTTTATTATACTAACTTTGGACATAAGGTTGTAGATTGCAGGGCTTATGGAATAAATGTTAAATCAATAAATTATTATATAGCCCCACGTAACATTTAATGTTACAAATGTCATAACCATGGAAACATAGATCGTGATTGTAAAAGAATGATCGATACTTCCATGAAAGAGAACACTGATATCAGATATAATAAAGTATGGAAAAGAAAAAAGGAAGAACATGTGAACAAAGACCAGGTCCCAGAGATCGCAAGGTTGGCAATAATACGATATGAAGACAAATCCTCAAAGAAATGGGAATACGTTAGATACATAAAGGTTTGTAGACAAAATGAAATAAAATAAAAGCAGGTAAATAAGGAACATGTTCAAGAGATTGTACTTCCAGAAATTGTAGTATAAGATGAATACACAGACACAAAGAAAGAAGTTAGAGTTCATAAAGATGTTGAGTCTACCAATGATCTAAAATTGAAGAAGACTTGAAAAACTTGAATAATTATTGCAAGTGAAATGTTATGTGTTTACAGAAACCGGATCAATTTGCAACACATAATTAAGGATTACTTATGTAAAAATACACTTAGACAGCAGCATAAAACATTGAACATCAGCACATAAACACGGCAACTTGATAAAGGAGTTCACCCCTCTCCGGGCTACATCTCCTGGTCCAGCTTCCAATGGATCATTATTATTAAATTGCTCAAAGTGCTCAAAAACATGCCTTACAATGTTCAAAATGACAAACCGACTGCTCCAATGGCTCGGTAGCGTCCCAAAACCCCTGCCTGGGCTCTTTCGACACCTCAATCGGTCAAAAAATGAAGAAGATAGCCTCCTTGAAGTCTCCCTCTTCAACTTTGTTGTCTCTGGTTCTACAAATCGCACCCTTTTTCTCCAAACCTGGATCACACGCTCATTTAAGCGGAAAAACCAAGTCCCGTACGCAATCGCGCACCGGTACAAATCGTAGGATGGTTAAGGCACCTCTAGCCCCTAACCGCCTCGGCATTCGTTCATATGGCCCATGTGACCTTGGGCTTAGCGAAAAAGTGGTTAGTCATTGTATAACTTCCGTGTAACCACCCGCGCGGTTAAACCACCGGTCAAATGGATTACATACGCGCATTAACCAAAGGTTAAAGTTTTACAAACCCCGTGCACGTTTAATATATACATAACAAATACATTGCAATGCAATGTGTTGCAATGTAATATAAATATAAATGGAACGTGCGCGCCAAAAAACTTGAGCCAATACATATGGTCGTATGGAATACAATGTGTCCACGGGTCGAGGCTTAGCCCCGGCCCGACCCCCCTTTCCTTTTCAAACAAACATTGACTTTAAATAAATGTTTTACAACATAGTCAACAAGGAACATTGGCGGGAATATTGGCTAGCGGATATGTGTCAAGGATTTACAATGGGGGAGGTTCGGGGGTCGAACCCCGCGGACTCCCATAAAATTTTACATATAACCAAACTATGAGGGGGACACGTGGCGTCCAAGGATTGGGCCACGTGTCTCCTTATTATTCACCTCAAACCAGACACGTGTCAATCCTGCATTCGCTAACAACCATCCAATGAAAATGTGCCACGTCACTCACTGCCACATCATCATGATGGTACGGCCCTCCACGTGGCCGTACGGACTGTACGGATAGGTACAGTCAGCATCCCAAATTTTTCCCTGTTTGGCTTGGCGGACAGATCGCGATATCTCCTCCATACGGACTCTGTTTACGAAAGTAAATATACTGCCGGAATCAGGAAGACGAGACGGACGCAATGGCACTGTTTTCGTTGCATTCTGAACACTTTGAAAATTGAGCAAAATTTGATCCCCTGATCACACCTCCCCATTGGGAAGCTTTTGGACCTCCAAAAGACTATCTCAATCTAGGTGAAGATGAGGGTATAGTTCCCTCACCCTTCCAACCTCAATCCACTTGGCCTTGCTTGGATTCATCCCCTTAAGACCAACTCTCAAATACTCCACATTTCCTCACTTCGAAGTTCGCATCCTCCTGTCAAGTATGGTGTCTTCCTGCAGTTCTGTTAGATAATCTGGCGAAAAATCATCTATGGAAGGAATCTGAACATGCTCTCCTTGATCATCAATCAACGGAGGCTCATACAACTTCAAACTCTCAACATTAACAACTGCATACATCTGCATATATGGAGGCAAATCTAAACGAAAAGCATTGTTACCAATCTTGCTGACAATTTTGAAGGGACCATATTGAATTGGTTTCAACTTTTTACCTTCTCATTTAAGCCTCTCCTTGCTGATGTAAAGTCACACTTCATCACCAACTTCGAAACTGTGATCAACTCGATGCTTGTCATGTCATGCTTTGTACTTGGCCTGACTCTTCTCCAGCTGCTCTTGCACCACCTGATGTATCGACTGAATTTGTTCGATGAACTTCTATGCCCGATCAATATCATACTTCCCATCAACAGCAATATCTTTCCCAAAGATGAAATCTAAAGGTGACTTGGGCAAATAGCCAAAACATGTCTCAAACGGCGACGTCTGCGTCAAAGAGTGCTTGGCTCGATTGTACGCATGTTGAACGTAGTGTAAATGTTCATCCCAAAGCTTAGGATGCTTGCTGCAATATGAATGAAGAAGATGTACTACTATACGATTCACCACCTCTGTCTGACCATCTGTCTGTGGATGAAAAGATATGCTCTTTTTCAACTTGGTGTCCATGAGTGCCCACAAACTCGACCAAAAACTTCCAACAAATCGAGAATCCCGATCAGAAATGATGGACTTGGGCAAACCAAAATGCACCCAAACATTTTGAAAGAACAACTGCGCCGTTTGTTCTGTTGTTACCTGCTTAGTACAAGGCATCAAAATACACATCTTGCTAAAACAATCAACCACAACATAAAGATAATCATGACCCTTTCTCGACATAGGTAAACCACCAACAAAATCCATGGAAATACTTTCCCAAGGGAGAGAAGGAACTGGAAGTGGAGTGTACAAACCCAACTTTCGATTACTTGGTTTACTTGTAGCACACAACGAACATCCCCGAACATATCGTGAAACACTTTCGTTCATCTTAGGCCAGTAGCAGTATCTTTGCAAATTTTCCACTGTCTTCCCTACACAAAAATGACCAGCGATAAGAGAAGAATGCGCTTCTCTTATGATGTTGATTCTTTCTCCCTGCAGAATACACAACTTGCCAAGATGATACAAGAGATTATTATGCAAATGATAATCCAATTCTTCAACATGGTTAGAGTGGCACAAAGTTTCATACACTTCCTTAAAGTCAGCATCTAAAGCATACTGTT
>JASDQU010010512.1:19296-51246 GCA_032191745.1 Picea mariana | reverse complement strand
TTTCTCCTATTGAGTTACATTGACATTTGCATTACTTGAAGAGCTAGTACTTGCAACAGAATTATTACCTTGGTAACCCATCGCTGTGATCTTCGTCTCATCACCAGAATCCGAAACCAAATCTTGTATAACAGTCGCAACAGTCTTTGACTTCCCTTTGTTGTTGTTGCCAAACTTCTTGGGTCTGCGCTCAGAATGAAGCTTCCAACAGTGGTCTTCATCATGGCCATCCTTTGAACAGTGTTTACATCTGAACTTTTCACCTTCCTTCTTCACAGCAGCATTCTTCCTGCCATTTCCTTTGAATTTCTTCTTTCCTTTATCTCCCTGGCTGTATGTCTTCTTGAAACATTCATGAGAATCATTCTTTCCCTTGGCTTCCAAATGAGTAGCCTGTACACAAACTTCATCTAGATTTGTGGGATTAAACATAAGTATAGTATGCCTCAAATAACTATGCAAAGCACCAATATATTTGAGCAATGTTTCCTGTGAAGACAAATCAACTCCCAAAACCAAAGCTCATCTCCTAAACTCCTGAGTGAAACTTTGTACATTCTGTCCTTTTTCTTGTCTAAAATTCTGCCATTCCATGGTTGCCTTTTGTTTATAAGCTAATGGATAAAATTGTTTTTTAATTGCTATTATGAAATCATTCCAAGAAAGCAAAATTTTTCCATTCTTTTTCATTTCTTCCTGTGTCTTAGATTCCCACCAAATAAGTGCTGAGCCATCTAATCTTAATGAATCTAACTGAATTTTAGTTTCATCATCTTGAATCTTTTGTATTCTAGAATAGACTTCAATTTGACGTATCCAGTTATCTAATTTTTCGGCGTTAACTTCTCCATTATAGAGTGGCAACTCAAATTTTATATCAAGATTTAATGAAGGAATTTGCGAAGGAGTATTACCATGCCCATTGGGAAGATGTTTCGAACTTGAAGAAGAAGAAGAAGAAGATGATGATGGAGGAGGGGAGGGTGGTGGAGAAGCACCATTCCCTCCATCTCTGCCTGGAGTCTTGTCACCACCACCTCCCTTATGCATTGAAGGGTTAGAGCCTTCACCCTGTGACATCACGGTTCGTTCCATTATGACTTTCATCATATCTCTCATCTGCATGAGAGTCTTCCTGAGGTCTGCTTCTTCATCTGGAACACGTTCATGATCTTCGGCATGTGCCATGCTTGGTGAATGTCTCTTTGCAACTTGCGGTGAATGAAACTGCTTCCTCCTCGTTGGATAAGAACTTGGCTCCACAAGTTGACCTTATCCTCTTGTGAGTTTCAACCTTGTGAGCATCAGAAACAAAACTTGCAAACAATCAAGTCTTCAAAACCAGTGCTCTGATACCAACTTGATCTAAAATTGAAGAAGACTTGAAAAACCTGAATAATTATTGCAAGTGAAATGTTATGTGCTTAAAGAAACCAGATCAATTTGCAACACATAATTAAGGATTAATTATGTAAAAATACACTTAGACAGCAGCATAAAACATTGAACATCAACACATAAACATAGCAACTTGATGAAGGAGTTCACCCCTCTCCGAGCTACATCTCCTGGTCCAGCTTCCAATGGATCATTATTATTAAATTTCTCAAAGTGCTCAAAAACATGCCTTACAATGCTCAAAATGACAAACTGACTGCTCCAATGGCTCCGCAGCGTCCCAAAACCCCTGTCAAGGCTCTTTCGGCACCTCAATCGGTCGAAAAATGAAGAAGATAGCCTCCTTGAAGTCTCCCTCTTCAACTTTGTTGTCTCTGGTTCTACAAATCGCACCCTTGTTCTCCAAACCTGGCTCACACACTCATTTAAGTGGAAAAACCAAGTCCCGTACGCAACCGCGCATCGGTACAAATCATAGGACGGTTAAGGCACCTCCAACCCCTAACCGCCTCGGCATTCGGTCATATGGCCCATGCGACCTTAGACTCGGCGAAAAAGTGGTTAGTCATTGTATAACTTCCATGTAACCACCCGCGCAGTTAAACCACCGGTCAAATGGATTACATATGTGCATTAACCAAAGGTTAAATTTTTACAAACCCCGCGCACATTTAATATATACATAACAAATACATTGCAATGCAATGTATTGCAATGTAATATAAATATAAATGGAACGCGCGCGCCAAAATACTTGAGCCAATACATATAGTCGTATGGAATACAATGTGTCCACGGGTCGGGGCTTAGCCCCTGCCCGACCCCCCTTTCCTTTTCAAACAAACATTGACTTTAAATAAATGTTTTACAACATAGTCAACAAGGAACATTGGCGGGAATATTGGCTAGCGGATATGTGTCAAGGCTTTACAATGGGGGAGGTCCAGGGGTCGAACCCCGCGGACTCCCATAAACTTTTACATATAACCAAACTATGAGGGGGACACGTGGCACCCAAGGATTGGGCCACGTGTCTCCTTATTATTCGCCTCAAACCAGACATGTGTCAATCTTGCATTCACCGACAACCATCCAATGAAAATGTGCCATGTCACTCACTGCCACATCATCATGACGGTATGGCCCTCCACCTGGCCGTATGGACTGTACGGACAGGTACAGTCAGCATCCCAAATTTTTGCATGTTTGGCTTGGCAGATAGATCGCGATATCTCCTCCATACAGACTTTGTTTGCGAAAGTAAATATACCGCCGGAATCAGGAAGACGAGATGGATGCAATGGCACTGTTTTCGTCGCATTCCAAACACTTTGAAAATTGAGCAAAATTTGATCCCCTGATCAACCAACAATGATGATGACTCTGCATCCAAGAGGATATTTTTCTAATCCATCCATCTTGGATATTCCCAGGTAATTTGAATATTATATAGGGGGATTCTATGAAGTAGTTGAGACAAATCAGAGAACCATCTTTTGAGAAACTTACAGAGTTCATGTAGACAGACTCAGAGAAGTCAATTAGCATAAGTTCAGTATGACATATTGATAAGTTGAAAAAATTTCACAGGAAAAAGTCTATGATTGTATTCAGACAAAGATATATTCAGCACAGGTTGTTCCAGATATGCAGAGTTTAGATTACAAATAGAAAAGACCAGTGGACACATTTGACATTTGATGATCAATTGCAACAATGAAGACTTTATAATAGTACAGTGACAGATGGGTCAACATTGTGGACAATTGAGTAGCACATTTTTGGACAGTATGGACATAGATGGATTCATGAGATTCCTAGCAGTGGCTTAACAATTAGAATCGGTTGAAATCAGTTGCTCATAGAGAGGAAAGTAAGGAGAGGTACAATAGAGCATGGAAAGAGAAACCGTTAGTAGAAGCTATATCATAAGAAGGATATTGTGGAACAATATGGGTCACATGGAAACAGATGGATTCGTAAGAACACTTAGTAGGTTTGGACAAATATACGACAGTGAATGACAGCATGGATACATAGATTGATTCAGAGATTTCTTCATAGATTGGTTCAGAGAGTGGTTCGGAGATAAAGGAACACTATCACAATGGATGATAATGACACATGAATATTTGAATACATATTATTTAATTATTTTCATATATGTCAGTTGAATACACAAGGAAGAACCAATGGACAAAAAATCTAAAAAGGAAGTAGGTATAGGAAGCCCTACATGTCATCTACACGATATGTTGCAAAGAATTCAAGGGAGAGAAATAGAAGCAAGAAGATTGGTAGAAAGATCATTCAGAGAAGTTTTTAGATAAAGAGGTAAGAATAGAGGTATGATTCCAAGATGAGAGACTTCTCATATGAATGGATAGATAATTATATGCTTGCATAGAGGGAACAGAGGCATGATTCTAGGGGGAGCATTGGTCACAGGGGAAGCATTAGCATTATGAATTCAATGTTGCATCAGAGTGATACCCTTTTTAAAAGGGGAAGATATTATTCAGATGAAGGGAGAGAGAGTAATCAGAGGCTTAGAAACACATATAAATATCAAAGACATTTAGACAAAGGGATTAGCCCCAAGGAGAGTTTAGTCAGGGGGAGCAACCCCAAAGGGAGATACCCTTTTCCATTGATGTCAAAGGGGGAGAAATAGAAACATTGATGAGGAGTATGAGCATGAATGTTATCATGACTAAGTGTTTCCATCAATGTTGGTTTTTCCATTAATGACAAAGGGGGAGATTGTTAGACATTTGGATTAGGTTGATGGAAAATTGGTTTGTATGGTTGGTTATGTTAGCACCGTCATGTTTTCAGTTAGAGTCGGTCTTATTCAAGTCAAAGTGCATGTGTAAAATCATATGAGGTCAGGTACCAAACAACAAATGGGTCAAAGTTAGCAAGTGGTCGGTTGGCCCTTGGAGTCGGGGAGGGATGTCAGAACCAAAACATGTGAAAGGGGTAAAGGTATTTTCCCTAAGAGTCGGGTCCTATCAGAAGAGAAGGTATTACGTTCCTAAGGTCGAGGCAAGTTGTTAAATGGAAGTCGCATCGATAGGCGAAGTGACCATCATCATCTCATTTTGAAGTCAGAAAGAATGAAAAATCACGGCACTCGTATCACATATGCTTTGTAACTCTTATCAATTGTACTTCACACACTCTAAAGTGTACCCATCGTGAGGATGTACTGCAAAAATATTCAAACCTGCTTTGAAACCTCCAGTCACCATGGATTCAGTGTCCTCTGGCATGTTTTCATCTCTCGCCCATCTGATTATAAATTTTGAGCGCTCTACATGTATTAGGTTCACCAACCAAGTTTACACACTTCTTGTAATTCTTCTCGCAAGCCCAAGTCAATTGAGATTACTGCCTTTAGCTCGTGCCAAATCCACTGTGCATAGAACTAATATGCGTTGCACCATGACGACATCCCAAAACATAAGGAAAGTTGCACGAAGTGGCAGGAATGTTGGGCCCAATCCTCAAATATTGATGTTGGTCGACTAATATTTGGAGGTCAGAGAATATTTTTAGCAGGTCGGATGCATGACCTTTTGTATAAAAATCCAAGGATTCAACATGAAATTATCGGAATTGTTCACACTCAGGTTCTACGTTTCCCACGCAGTAATTGCAGGTGTCACTTTCTAAGTGAAAGAGGAAACTCTGTCGACCACGACATAGATCCCTTCGTGTGTTGAAAAGTGGTTTAATGGCATTCCTTTGGACACGTGGTGCTATGAAGACTTCATCAAGCGAGATTGTTTAGGAGGGAAAGTCGAAATGGGCGCTCCAAGTAGATATTTGCAGGGACCCTTTCGGAAACTCTTGGAAGTAATTAGGAAATATTTCACCTGTGAGGGAAGGTTTGTCAGAATAGATTCGCATCACATTAGATTGTTGATGCATATCACAGGAAGGAGACGGTTAAATCTGCCCTTTTTCTTGTACCAAAGCCTCCAAGAAATGGCAGACAACGCCTGGGCTGAAGCAGATCAGCCGAAAAGGAAAATATTGCATGTCTCGCTGATTAAATTGCTGGTGGTTGAGGACTTAAGAATTTTGGGAAATAACTTGGATTTGTTTCTAGTTATAGCGGTCATTCACAATGATCCAAAAGGATATTTCCCTCTACCCGCGGAAAAGGTAACATCACACCACGCAGAGGCTGAAATAGGAAAGGTTGCAGAGGAAGGAAAGACTTTGGAAGCCCTATCCCCCCAACAGTTGATACCCCAAAGAAGAGGTAGGACAAGGAAGAACAAGGAATTTGGGGAGACCCAAGTCCCGAGTGAGCCACGTGCAAATTATATCACTGAGGAGTTACTCATGCGCGCCATTTGGATGGAACTTGTCGAAGGTACAAGTTGATAAATCTGGGGAGAAGGAGGAGGATAGACACCGAAAGAACATATGTTTATGAGTCGTCGCAGCAGCTGAAGAATGCACAACTCACTATTGTTAATCTATACCAGGAAAACAGAGAACTAAGACAACAGTTAGTAGCAAAGACCCTCAAAGCACCAACATCACAAGGCTATGAGGGAAATGCAACTTGTCTCCAGAGACAGCTCAGGGAAGCGCATGATACATTCATACATCTGTGCGAATCATAGATGATGTTGGAAGAAAGGAATGTGAAACATTTTAGGGAATGTGAACCGGCCATGGAGAAATTCTGTGCGGCTCTGACCAGTGCACAGAAGAAGCTGAAAGGGAATGTGGTTCTGCAAAGGCAAGTGATGAACCTGAAAAGGCACAATTGGTCTCTTAGGAGAACGCTTCGAGTATCAAAACTGCAGATGAGACCAGAAGCATGATCAACCGACTCTATTTTTTATCTTCTTAGACATGGCGCGGACTTTGTTTCCCCACATCCTTTTTTCCTACTAAGAGTTAGGGACTCTGAGAGATACCCGCACGGAAAAAATACAATGCACAACAATGGAATCCCATCTGTTGCAAAGGACAGGTGTACATTAGACGTGCGACAGTTTGAATAAAGGTGTTGTTCCCTAGCTAAGGTCATCATTTTGGAGGCACCTGCAACAGTCTGTAGTCACCCACCACATGCCCGCACCAGCAAACGATAATGCGACAGAGATAAAGGTTGTTACAATGTGTGGCAGGAGTCTGAAAGAACACTTGATCATCTAGATTCCCTGTCAAAGGAAAGCATTGACACATCACTCTCTAATGACGAGATATTGTTGATGATTGAACTGTCATGGCAAAGACGAGTGACTATGATGTGACCGAGTACAATTAGTTTCTATTTCTAGCAAAGTGCCATTCAAAGAGCCATCTGACAGAGAGTAGTCAAAACCTAGTTTCTAGGGATAGTAGTTAGAGCACAGAGTAGCTCGAGCGACACACCCTTGTCTATATATTCCATATTTTCAATGTAAGCTAGGTTGGTTAGAAAAACAATGTAGACAGTGACTATTGAATGTATTTTTGATCCGATTGAAACTTAATGCAAAGGTCCTGAAGCTTTGATGAAAATATTCTAACTGTGACAATTGGATGTATTGTGTTCTCTCTTTGCGTATGTGCTTTCCAATGTTCTTTATATTCACTTCTATATTTTCTTTCTAAATCGGAACATGACTTTGAATCTAGAATTCACCATGTAGTGCTCTATATTTGCACCATATAGACAAACCGTGTTTCTTCTAAGTGAACTTTGAATTCATCCCCAACGGTTCTCTGAGTTGCTTCATGTGATTTTTCTCTCACCATACATAACGATTTTTAATTGAAGATTGTTGCTCATTTAGCCTTTATCCTCTCAAGTTCAGTCACTAAGTCATTTGTTTCTATTGTTTTCTTAAATCGACTCCATAGCCCAAGGTCTTTCTTTCTTTCACCAATAGAACCAGAAATATTGTTTAAAGGCGTTAAATGTAGCCGATATTTTAAATCCATATCATGTACAAAGACGAAGTATCCAAAGAGTTCCCTCTCCAGGTTCGAAAGGCTAGTTTTGGGCCTCAAAGTTGGTTTGTAGGTTGTCTCTTTCATTCGTTTCCTCAGTTGGATAGAGTTTATAGAGAGCTAACATTCTGGCACCATTGTCGGGGATAGAATTGAATAAATTTTCCTTGGGATAATGACTAAAGTTATAGTTTTAACCCCTGAGGGTAATAGTGGGGAAAACATTTGTATTGGTTGAAACCTTTAACTTGGAGACTCTAATGAAAAATACCACTACCACGTAGTAGCGCCATTCAGAAAACCTGGCTCTGAAGACCATTTATACCAGATCCAATCCTGACCCTAACCCTGTAGATCCCATGTATGATCCTGAGATACTTCTGCACAGGGTAAGGGAGCAAGCGCAAGACCCATTCTATTACTTAGATAGAAATGTTTTCATTCCCAAGGACGAGGCTCAAAGAATTGACGATCTCGACTTTGACACCCTGTTCGAACAAAATCTATTCAAGTCTAAATCAAAAACCATCTTGGACCATATAGTCTTTGACGAGGAAAGGTTTCGATCTCTAATCCTACAAGCTGCAAATCCCACTCAGAACATCCTCCAAATCTTGAACCCTCCTCGACCAATGGCTTCCAGATTCACCCCCCTTGTTTTTCCAGCCCAATTGCATGATTTTCCCCAGAACTACATCCAGAGGATCAAACTATATGATGCCGAAGGAAACGTATCCACTCAAAAGCACCTAGATTGGTTCAACAATTTCGTTGATTTAGAAGAGGTATACCATGCAGATGCGAAAATGAGGTTGTTCATGCAGATTCTTTCGAGGGAGGTGAGAAAGTGGTTCAAATCCCTCCCAACAGTAAGTATTCAAGACTTCGCCACGTTTGAAATGTCTTTCATTGCTAGATGGGGAGAAAAAAAGAATCCTTTGTAGTTGTTGATGCTGTTAGCGCTAGAAGTTCCTCTTGGACTACTCAAGTGCAAGCCTAGCACATCATGAATAAAAATGTTTGATTGGATAAATTGGGTTTGAGGAAAATTTGAGAATGGTAAAATTAATCAAGAAGGAAATGAAACCATTGGGCATGGAGTCCATGAAATACAACAATCTTGACTTAAAATCCTATGGGCAGCAAATCAGGTCGAATAAGGCCCAAGATTAGTTATGAGATCAAATAAGTGTGAATGAAGAAATTAGGAAAACACAAAGTGTAGCTAAGGCTGAAAAGAAACCTTCTTTTAGTCGCTACAGGAAGAATATGTAATAGTTAGAAAACCTTTTCAACATCGCAGAATGAAAATGATGTGTATGTGGCAGTTGTTATAATAATCCTTATCACAACATCTTCAGCACAAACTCTATTCACATAATCCTTATATAAACAAAAACACATCTAATAGAAGAATATAGAATAAGTATGATAACACATAAAGAATAAACTATCTGATCAAAATTCTTACTCATCAGCTAAGATCTTTCACATAAAAAACTAAGACAAGTCTTTGAGTAAAACATCAAACTATCATGCCCTGCATCTCATAATCATTTTTTGAGAACCTTACAATAGACATCTTGGGTCTCTCCTCTCTTTTTTCCCCTAAATGTAGTCTTTTACATGTGCATATATAGAGTGAGATGCCATCAATCCTAAAGACTCAAGTCATAAACCTGCTTTCTAGAAATAGAAAGTTGTTACAACAACTTGACACTTGTAAAAAATGAATTACTATTTCCTAGGAACTAGTATTTAACATAATGACTCATGTAAGCTATGATCTATATTCCTGGAAACTAGTTCAATAGAAAATAAATGCAAGTGAGAAGATGTTGGCTTCTCAAATAACCTTGAATAGCTACTGCCTGGAAAGCTAGAGAAATCTGCCACCTATGGTCTTAGCTTTTCTCCACATCATCAGCCACTAACAAAAATGATAACTCGAGCTCCATGATTCCAGGTACCTATTGGTAGCATCATTTGGTAGCTCGTTGGGTAGCGAGATTTTGTAGCGCCTCCACAAAATACCCATCACATCTGTAGCACAACCTCCAAAAATAGGCCTGCAGAATGGTTAGCGCCGAGCCTGTGTAATTTATCCTCTGTGTAGATTTCGGTAGTGCCATACTGAAGCATCCTATAGAATTCGTGGCGTCCTTCATTACACTGCTCATGATATTTGGTAGCGCACTGTGAAATTTACAGCACCTAGGGGATTTGGTAGCGCATAGCACCTAGGAGATTTGGTAGCGCACTGTGAAATTCACAGTGCCCAGGAGATTTGGTAGCGCTCTTCCTGTGTAAAGAATATACATTTCGTAGCACCATACATCAAAATAATTGAGATAAAAAGGGAGAACGATTACTTATATTTGTAGCAACCATTGAGAACTGTAAACACTTCCTGTGGGTGCTTGTGATGCTTGAACCCTTATGAGAGTGTTGTCAATGCTTTTTCTTGACACTTGGCACCTTAAATTTGAATGTTGGTCTCTCTCTTGGTGCTTTGTGTATAACTTGATTGATATGTTGGCATTGACCTGTGTGTTTGACTAGTGTTGCCTTGAGATGTTGATTAATGCTTGAACTTGGAGATTGGGCATAACCCAATATAATTTTAATTTTCTCCAAAAATAAATAAAATATCCCATAACAATTATATTCATTTTCCAAAATGAATAATGAAGGACTTATGCAAAGTTGAGGCAAATACCAATCTTGGCATTTTCAAATGAAAACAAAGAACTATAAGCCAAACTCAGATCCATTATTAAGATCGAAGGCTTAGTTTTAAGCCAAAATCCCAAATTTTCATTTAAAACTAAATGAAATGCTTCAGGAATTTCCAGTAACAATCAAGATTTGACATAGCCAAATATTGATACTAACATTGGCTCCAATTGGGATGGGGACCTCCCTGTGAGGATCTAAGAACCTAGTAGTTCCAGTCACCTTATCCATTGGGCTATGGAGTCAACAGTCAACCATTTTCTGAACTCTCTCAAAACATGCCTTTATTCACACAAATTGACTGCTATTTTTGCAAACTGAAGGAAAAGAAATTCTCAGGAAACGAGCTTATTTCCTACACTACCCTACTCTAACCATATCTGCAATTGGTTAGGTAAAGGATGATTTCCATAATAGCCATCCAAGAAATTTCAATACTTTAATAATCTCATCCATACCACCTATCAATAAATGATGTCTGAAATGTAATAGCAATGATAAAAACTCATTCAGGAAACCATACCCACTAGGAAACATTTGCAAGCTAAGAAAATATGAAAATTTCAAGTTCTCTGAAATGTATGTTTCCATGAAGATTGCCACTGGGTCTCTGAAACCTATATCATAATCATGTTGGTCCATGAAAAACACCTACTCAACCATGACTGATTCTCTGTTGGAAAACTGATGACCCTCTAATTCTATGGTGATCAGATCTTGATCATCCATCATTACAACTTCCTCTTCAGAATAGTGCTCAGGGGGTAATGATAAAGAAGTGTTTAAATGACAAGGATTATGATCAGCTAGAAACATGTAGTTGTCTATGAAATCATTGGTTACCACATGCTCGACCTGGTTTGAAAATTTATCATAAAATTTACATGCATACCTGTCTTTAGAATATTCTACAAATGTTGAAGAATTTTGACCTGAATCTGAAATAAATTCACATGCTTGTTGTTGTTCCAAATCTGCTTCACATTCATTACCTTCCTACTCAAAATATGAGCCATACTGACATTATACTTGCTCATGTGCATGTAGATTTTCAAATTAAACTAGCTCTCGGATCCTCCTGGAAGCATGAATGTTCTCCTCTACCTCTTGAGCATATTCAAACAATCTCCTTAAGGATGAAGACTTCCTTTCTAACAAGAGAAGGGAAAGCTCTAAATGCTAAGACATAACATAATATACCATGGAAACAGTCTCTGTAGGCCATATCTCCAAAGGCATATCATGATAAATGTTGTAGAACTTTTGATTGAAAACAGGAAAAGCTTCGTTCTCCTCTCTCTTCAAAGCATAAAAATCAGCGAGATACAAATCAAGATATTTGTTCTCACCCCAATTCTTTGAAAATTCATTAGATAGTTCGATCCAAGAACCAATAGAATTGAATCTCAGACCCCTAAACCATATAGTGACATCTCTGAACAAAAACTTAGAGAACAATCTCATGATCACATCATCATGAACAATCTTGAATTGCTCAACAAAATAGTCAAAGGCCCCCAGATGACTCTCAGTTGTGACATGATCCTCTCTAGAAAATCAGGGAAGATACTCAAGGCAATCAAGAGGATAAAGATGAAGGAGATAGGGCAGCCTTAAAGGCTTGAACATATTCATTCTGATTTTAATTTGAAAAACAGTGGGTTGATCATGAAAGTTAATAGGTTGATGGAAAGGTTCAGAAGTTAAGGAAAAAGGTAATGAGCTCTGAGTAGGTTTTGAATCAATTTCAACCTCCACAAAGTCACAAGAATGATCTGATTAAGGAGAAATTGGAATGTAGAACTCATCTTTAGGAATAGGTTGTAATGAGGATATAGGATCAACATCAACAACATAAGGCTGCAAGATTTCCTCTTCTAAGGTTGGATATATGAATATAGGTTGATGATTGATCTGAAAATAGTGGGCTGACTTGTTATGCTATGCAATCACCCTCTACTTCATTAATATTAAACTTTTCAGGACCTTGCTCAATGTGTTAAAATATGCAAGACAGATTATGTGCTAAGTTTATGCATCTTATTTTAAATGTTCATGTGTGAGGAAATTTTCCTTTACATGCTTAAATATGTGTTTTAAATAAATACACAACAAGCATAAATTTCAGCAAATAAACCATCAAACTCACAACAATAACAAGATGATAAAGGAGTTCACCCCTCTCTGGGCTACATCTCTTTGAGCCTCCATCAATGGGCTTGGCTCTCTGGGATTAATTTGTCAAAGATTATTTTACAAGCTGCTTCTCAACTCCAATGGAAATACTGATTGTACCATTGGGTTCAGAATACATAAAAACCCCAGAAATGACTAATAGAACTCTGAAAACGGATCATGGCTCATCCGAGTATGACCTCTTCGACATGTGGCCTTGAGATTCCCTGAGCTTATTTGTGGTGTAAAAGTCCTCAAATGGATCTAAAACCTATCCCAAAGTGTTCATATCATAACAATTAGCCAAAAATGTCTATTCAGTCACAGAAAATAGACTTGTGCTCATCTGAGCATGACCTCAATCAATGAGGGCTTCAAGCTCCCTGGAGCTTCCTGAAAATACAATGGTGAAAAACCTACAAAATAAGTCTTCAAATGACTTTGAAAATAGTGCCAATGGATTCAGAACATCCAAAAACCCCTAGTTCGTATTTTTCGGCACCTCATTTGGCCAAAAAATGAAGAAGATAGGCCTCCTGCCATTTTCTTCCTTCAAGCTTGTTGTCTCTGGTTCACCAAAACGCACCTCTGTGTGGCCAACCTAGCACACGCGCTCAAAATCATGCTAAAACATAGCACCAGTGCATAACCATAAAATGCGTGAAACTGTAGGATGGTTAGGGTGCACCTAGCCCCTAACTGCCAAGACCATGGGCATATGGATCACCATGTGACCTTGCGCTAATGCAAAAGGGGCTCTGTTTCAAGGGCGAATGAATAAACGACAAGTGGTTGGCATTGTAACCATTTTAAAAAAACAAATCCTGCACGTGCAAATTTCAAGGTAATATAGTAATATGTGTGCGACCGAGGGTTGGAGCTATGCCCCAGCCTGGACATGCTCCAACTCACATATATTCAAACTTAAATAATTATAAAACCATATAGTGTTAAGAAACACTATGGTGGTGCGTTGGTTGGTGGCCTTTGCAAATAATTTGCATGCGCATGGAGGTCGCAGGGTCGACTCCAGTGGACTCCATATAAATTTTAAACAACCAAACCAATAACAGGGTGCCACGTGTCACAACAGGATTTGTTCACATTTGCCAATCAACGATTTCCACATCATCAACTACCACATCATCGTACGGACATGCCACATCATCATACAGCCTCTACCATGTCAGCATCCATACGGACTATACAGTCAGCACAATTTTTTTTTGCCTGTTTGATGATTCGAACAGAATGGAATATCTCTCTCATCTGATATCTGTTTGAACCCAAACGAGTTGTGTTGGGTTCGTGATGATGAGGGCTATGCACCCGTTTGTTTTGAGTCAATTATGAGAACTTTGATTTTTGAGCAAAATTTTGACTCCTGGTCCAGATTTTGATCAATGATCATAGGAATAAACAAAATAGAAAATAATCCTCTTGACATGTGAAGGGAAAATAATTAAAGAGCTAATAAAGAACAACAAAATTTCATGTAGAAGACTAATGAACTGATATACCTGGTCATCTTTCTCTCAACAGGATCCTCCCCAGTGGAGTCTTGGATTGTGGAGTCGCCAGGTAGATGATTACAATCAATTTTATGTATCCCTCTCTTGTCTACCATCAAGAGTTGGATCTATTTCATTCTTCCCAGGGAACTTTTCAATCTGCTCAAATCCGTCTCCGGCAATGGCGCCAAAAATGTTAGCGCTAGAAGTTGTTCTTGGACTGCTCAAGTGCAAGCCTAGCACATCATGAATAAAAATGTTTGATTGGATAACTTGGGTTTTAGGAAACTTTGAGAATGGTCAAATTAATCAAGAAGGAAATGAAACCATTGGGCATGGAGTCCATGAAATACAACAATCTTGACTTAAAATCCTTTGGGTAGCAAATCAGGTCGAATAAGGCCCAAGATCAGTTCTGAGATCAAATAAGTGTGAATGAAGAAATCAGGAAAACACAAAGTGTAGCTAAGGCTGAAAAGAAACATGCTTTCAGTCACTACACGAAGAATCTATAATAGTTAGAAAACATTTCCAACATTGCAAAATGAAAAAGATGCGTATGTGGTAGCTGTCATAATAATACTTATCACAACATCTTCAACACAAAATCTGTTCACATAATCCTTATATAAACAAAAACACATCTAATAGAAGAAGATAGAATAAGTATGATAACACATAAAGAATAAACTATCTGATCAAAAGTCTTACTCATCAGCTGAGATCTTTCACATAAAAAACTAAGACAAGTCTTTGAGGAAAACATCAAACTATCATGCCCTTTAGCTCATAATCATTTCTTGAGAACCTTACAACAGACCTCTCGGGTCTCTCCTCTCTTTTTTCCCCTAGATGTATTCTTTTACATGTGCATATATAGAGTGAGATGCCATCAATCCTAAAGACTCAAGTCATAAACCTACTTTCTAAAAATAGAAAGTTGTTACAACAACTTGACACTTGTAGAAAATGAATTACTATTTCCTAGGAACTAGTCTTTAACATAATGACTCATGTAAGCTACGATCTATATTCCTGGAAACTATTTCAATAGAAAATAAATGCAAGTGAGAAGATGTTGGCTTCTCAAATAAGCTCGAATAGCTACTTCCTAGAAAGCTGGAGAAATCTACCACCTATGGTCTTAGCTTTTCTCCACATCATCAGCCACTAATAAAAATGATAAATCAAGCTCCATGATTCCAGGTACCTATTGGTAGCATCATTTGGTAGCTCGTTGGGTAGTGATCTTTTGTAGCACCTCCACAAAATACTCAGCACATCCATAGCGCAACCTCCAAAAATAGGCCTACAGAATGGGTAGCATTGAGCCTGTGTAAGTTATCCTCTGTGTAAATTTTGGTAGCACCATACTTAAGAATCCTATAGAATTTGTGGCATCCGTCATTACACTTCTCAGGAGATTTGGTAGCGCACTATGAAATTTACAGTGCCCAGGAGATTTGGTAGTGCACTGTGAAATTCGCAGTGCCCAGGAGATTTGGTAGTGCACTGTGAAATGCACAGCACCCAGGAGATTTGGTAGTGCTCTTCCTATGTAAAGACTGTAATTTCATAGCACCATCCATCAAAATAATTGAGATAAAAAAGGAGAACGATTACTTATATTTGTAGCAACCATCGAGAACTGTAAACACTTCCTGTTGGTGTTTGTGATGCTTGGCCCCTTATGAGAGTGTTGTCAATGCTTTTTCTTGACACTTGGCACCTTAAATTTGAATTTTGGTCTCTCTCTTGGTGCTTTGTGTATAACTTGATCGATATGTTAGAATTGAAGTGTGTGTTTTACTAGTGTTTTCTTGAGATGTCGATTAATGATTGAACTTGGAGATTGGGCATAACCCAATATAATTTTAATTTTCTCCAAAAATAAATAAAATATCCCATAACAATTATATTCATTTGCCAAAATGAATAATGAAGGACTTATGAAAAGCTGAGGTAAATGCCAATCTTGGCATTTTCAAGTGAAAACAAAGAACTATAAGCCAAACTTAGATCCATTGATAAGATCGAAGGCTTATTTTTAAGCCAAAATCCCAAATTTTCATTTAAAATTAAACGAAATGCTTCGGGAATTTCCAATAACAATCAAGATTGGACATAGCCAAATATTGATACTAACAGATGCAATACAACAATATGAAGAGAGCACCGGAGGAGACGGTGCAAGAGTTCTCTACCCCTTTCATGACGGTTTACAACTCAATTCCTGCAGAAGTCCAGCCACCTCCTGGAGCTACGCAACTATGATATGTTGAATCCTTTGACAATGATTTCACCTTGTTCTTAAGGGAGAGAAGATCTGCAAATTTAGACACCATGATGAGTGACACAATCGAAGTCGAGGTAAACCTAATGGCTTTGAGAAAGATCAACCAAAACTTCAATAGAGGAGGGAGGAAGCCCCAAGGGGATGCGCAACCATTGACTTCTCGACCCTCAGAGGAAAATTTTGACTTGATGATGAAAATGATGGAGAAACTAATGGAAAGAATGTTCGTGGGAAACAAACCTGCCACCTAAGAAAAACATGACCCCCAGCCCAGGAATAAGAACCCTAGAAGAGGTTCAGTCCCGTAGATCAGGAATAGGGAATAGAGAGACCAGGGTGACTAGTAGATAAGACCACCATTCCAGAACAATTACGCAGATGAATATTTTTTTCAGATGTTCGAAGATCAAATGCATTGTTGCGATGACAAGGAAATGCATGTGTTCTTGACAAAGGGAGAACATGATCAATACATGAGAGAAAATGATGATATTATGTTGGAGACGGATGACACGTTGTCTTGGGAAATAGAGGAATTCAGGAAGGGTTATCACAATGCCATCATACAGTTCCTAAAGAAACACAACCTCAAGAGAAAAAAGGCGTCTGCAGAGCCTCAGCAGAAAAATACCATAAGGGAGCCTCAACAGATGAATCACATAAGGAAAACTCTGACGGATATCCCTTCCACAAGCTGACTGAAGAAAGACAACATGACCAAGGATGCGATGAAAAAGGAAAAGTTACAGGAGGAAGTTCCAAGGAGAGCGCCAGAAACAAGTGAGGAGACATGCGTCAAGGAGGTAGAAAAAGTCTCTCTCCCTTTTAACTTTGAGAATGAAATGGCCAAGATTAAAATCTTTGTCCCTTTCAATGAAATCATCAAGAAAGGAGAATATCGGGATCAAATTATTAAAATTTTAAAGATGGGGGGGACTCCCGACACTTTGAACATCCACGATGATCACCCTGCCATTTTGTTCGGTCCACGCATGGAGGAGACGGGTGATACTGAGGATGTTTCCCCATTCTATCTCAGTCTCAAAGTCCACAACATAACCTTGCATAACTCCATGATGGATTCGGGTGTGTCGCACAATCTCATGCCCAAAGTGATCATGGACGAGTTGGGTTTGTACATCACCAAGCCCTATAAAGATATTTTTTCCTTTGATTCAAGGAAAGTGAAATGTTTGGGTCTAATCAATTATTTGGTTGTGTCGCTGGCCCAGATCCCTTCTAAGAATCTAGTTATGGACGTGGTCGTGGTCGATATACCCCCTAAATTTGGCATGCTATTATCTAGGTCATGGATCATAAAATTGAAGGGAACTCTGCAGATGGATATGTCATATGCCACCATTATTGTCTTTGGCCAAGAGAGATGGTTATACATATAAGTACTAGTGAAATATATGGTGAGTAGTAGAATGCAGTCGAATAACCACCCTATCTACTACATCGACACTGAGATCGGTTCCTCCATATTTTACAATGACCAAAGCTTTGAAGAGGAAGAACCGATAGTTTTCATGGTCATCAATGATAAAGCTGTGCGATGAGCATTAGAGTGAAAAAACCCAAGGAACCACGCAGAGAATGAGATGTGGAACATGAGTTTCGATGGAGTCGTCAACAAGGAATGGGTAGGGGTCAGCGTATGTATAATTCCTCAAAGGTGGGCACAAAACTTTGCTCATACAAACTCTCTTTCGACTAGACTAATAACATGGTTGAGTATGAGGTGTTGATTTTGGGCCTGAGAGTTTTGAAAGAATTGGGCACAAAAGGATAGCAGTACATGGAGACTCTGAGCTCATTATAAACCAAGTGAAAGGAATATACCAATCCAAGCAGTCGAGGATGAGAGCATATAGAAACCTAGTGCTGGACCTCCTTGAAGAATTCTCAGAGTATAATTTATCAGTGATCTCGAGGGGGCAGAATCAAATTACAGCTGACTTGGACAACTCCGCCTTAGTTTTTAAAATTTCCATTTTCCCCAACAGAAAGTATGAGATCGAAGTCAAACACAGGCTGATTGTGCCCGATAATATCAAGTATTGACAGGTGTTTGAGGATGACAAACAGGTGGAGATATTTATCCAAATGAGCGATGAGTTTGCTAATATAAACATTGATGATGAGTGTTGTTGTGACGAAGATGAAAGTGCAGATGCATGCAGTAATGACGACCCTTTCTAGAACTAGATAGTTGGGAGGGACATAGTGCAGCTAAAGAATAATAGCATCCCAAAAGAATTAGTTTCGTTGGAAAAGTTGTGTGATGAAAACGATGTGGCTAGAAATCCCAAGATCACTGCAAATGAGGAGGATGTCGAGGATTGCAACATCAAGACCCAGGAGAATATGAAGATAATCAAATTGTCAAAAATTCTCAGTCTGAAAGTCAAATAGAACTACATCAAGCTCAGAAAGGATTTTCCCGACATTTCTGCTTGGAGTTATGATGACCTGAAATTTTATGACACTAAAGTGATTCAACATGTCATTCCTCTCAAAGAAGACCAAAAGCATTTCAAGAAAAAGCTTAGACGGATAAATCCCATGCTTCCGTCGCTAATTGAAAAGGAGGTAAAGAAACTTTTCAAATCCAAAATCATTGTTTCTTTAAGGTTTTCGAAATGGGTTGTCAATATGGTGCCTGTAAGGAAAAAGAGTGGTGAAATAAGGGAAATTTGAACAAAGTGTCCCTCAAGGAAAATTACCCGCTCCCAAAGATGGACTATATCCTACAGAAGGTAGTTGGGTCCCAAAAGATGTCTATGTTGGATGGTTTTTCAGGTTACAATAAGATCATGGTACACCCAGATGACCGGGAAAAGACATATTTCACGACGCCATGGGGGACGTTCATGTATGCCAAGATGACTTTCGACCTAATGAAAGCGGGAGCTACCTTACAGAGGATGATGGATATAGAATTTGCTGAGGAAAAGGATATATTAATCATAATCTATCTGGATGACATCATAGTGTACTCCAACTCTGATGAACAACAGCTTGGGCATCTGAATAAGGTCTTCCAAAAGTGCAATAAGTTTGGCATATCTTTGAATCCGAAAAAATCAAATTTCAGAATGTAGGAAGTGAAACTGTTGGGGAACATCATCTCGAAGGAAGGTATAAAGAGAGATCCCAACAGGGTAGAAGGAATCCTAAAAATCAACACTCTGCGCAGCAAGAAGGAGGTGCAGTCCTTCTTGGGAAAGGTGAATTTCTTGAGAATATTTATCTCAAACCTAGCGAAAATTATAAAAAATATCACTAGCATGCTCAGAAAGGGGAACAAGATCAAATGGAACCCAAAATCCAGGAAATCATTTGAAGATATCAAGGTAGCACTGACCAAATCTCTCGTATTGGCCAACACAAACTTCACAAAGGACTTCATCTTGTTCTCGTTCACCTTGGAGCATACTGTTGCTGGCATACTGTTACAAAAATACGATTAGAGCTTTGAGAAGCCTATAGCCTACTTCAACAGGACGTTGAGGGATTCGCCACTGAGGTATGACATTGTGGAGAAATAAGTGTACACCTTAGTGAAATCCCTAAATGAGTTCATAACCTACATACTACATTCCCATGTTATCGCTTACGTGCCCAACAACTCAGTCAAAGACATCCTGACTCAGCCTGACCTTGAGGAAAGAAGAGGTAAGTGGATCATGGCCATGATGGAATATGACATCGAAATTAAGCCCACAAAGTTGATCAATGGATAGGTCCTCGCAAAGTTGATGGTGCAAATAGAACTGCGACATTCTTGGAATCAACTTCATTGTAGATCTGTCAGAGAATCCTCTGGAAGAAACAATTGTGCAAGTGTCTCAAAAGCTCATCGATTCACCTTGGTATACGGACATCATTTATGTGTTAAGGAATTTGCAAGCTCTTCTAGGGTTAAGTAAGACCAAGGCCATATTCTTAAAGCTCAAAGCTACTAATTTATGCATCTTGGATAACTCACTATATTGGAAAGATCCGGGAGGGATATTGTTGAGTTTCTTACAAGAATATGACATAGAATAGGCCATCAAGGAATTCCACAAAGGCGACTGTGGAGGAAATCACTACTAGAAAAACACCGTGCATAAAATTCTAAGAGTAGGTTACTATTGGCCCAACATATTTGCATACGTGCACAAAGAATTTTCTAGTTGCCACGAGTGTCAGATTTTCAATGGAAGGAGAAATCTACAACCCGTGTCGCTGAAACTGATCTTGGTCGAAGCATCATTCATGCAATGGGGCCTAGACTTTATAAGATATATTCATCCGTCATCATTGTCGTAGCACATATGGATACTTACAACCACGTATTATTTCACGAAACAGACCGAAGCAATTCCAATGAAGCAGGCTACTGACACGGTCATCATTCAGTTCTTGGAGACTAACATCCTGTCTAGGTTTGGGTGCCCTATCAATATCATCACAGATAACTTGGTCACATTCAATTCCAAGAAAATGGAGAAGTTTTGCAATGATTACAATATAACCCTAGGACATTCTACAACAAATTACCCACAAGGTAATGGGTTGGCAGAATCATCTAATAAGAGCTTAACCATGATCATTAAAAGACTCTTGCAAGACAACAAGAAGGCCTGGGATAAGAAAATTATTTACGCGTTGTGGGAAGACAGAGTCACTACCAAAAATTCCATCTCCACATCACCATTCCAAATTGTATATGGCGCGGACGCAATTTTCCCTACCTCACTAGGATTTCCTGTCAGGAAGTTGCTGCAAGAGAAAGAGGCTGAGCTAGATGACATGCAGAGAAGAACAAATTAGTTGATTGACGCGCATCAAATGAAGGAGAAGGTCTACAACTGATCAAAACTTCATCAAGATAGAATGAAGAAAACATTCGATGAGCACTCTAAACAGGAGGAATTTTAGGTGGAGGATCTTGCACTAAAGTGGGATGCGAGAAATGAAGATAAGGAAAATCACGGAAAATTCAATCATCTTTGGATGGGCCCTTTTAGAATCGATGTGTATCATGGGAAAAATCCATATCTATTAGAAGAAATTAATGGAGATTCCACTGGTTGGGGGCCTGTAAACGACAGGTTCCTCAAATAGTAAATGGTGCAGTAAAGTCTGTTTAAGTCTCATGTCATTGTAAATAGTCATTTTATTTTTATTTTTCAAAGAAATCCTTTCAATTCAGTGTGTCAGCAAAAAATTGAAGACCGGAGTGAAGCCCCTAAGTTTATGTTGAGTCTGGTCGAAACTATGTCAAGAAGGTTTAGGTTGCATTTTTGTTTTCTGTTGTTTCAGATTCTAGAAGTCGAATAAGGCCCAATGGTTAGGAACCTGGTATGTTGTTTTTTTCCACCTCACTGGGAGGATAGCAATCCCCATTGGAGCTAGTTGTTAGGCCCGTCATTTTTTCAGTTAGATTCGATCTTATTTTAGTTAGATTCCATGTGTCAAAGAGTGTGAGGTTAGGTACCGAACAATAAATGGGTTGAAGTCAGCAACTGGTCGGTTGGCCCTTGGAGTCGGGAAGGGATGTCAGAACCAAAACATGTGTAAGGGGTAAAGGTATTTTCCCTAAGATTTGGGTACTGTCATAAGATAAGGTCTTACGTGCCTAAGGTCAAGGAAATTTGTTAAATGGAAGTCACATTGGTAGGTGAAGTGATCATCACCAGCTCATTATGAAGTCGAAAAGACTGAAAAATCACAAAGCTTGTATCACATATTGTCTGCAGCTCTTATCAGTTGTACTTCACACACTCCAAAGTGTACCTTTCACATGGATATACTGAGAAAATATTCAAACCTACTTTGAAACCTAAAGTCACCATGGATTCAGTGTCCCCTGGCACGTTTTCATCTTTCGCCCGCCCGATTATAAATTTCAAGCACTCTGCATGTATTATGTTCACCAGAAAAGTTTATTCACTGCCTCTAATTCTTCTTTCAAGCCCAAGTCAATTGATATTACTACATTTGGCTCATGCCAAATCCACCATGCGCAGAACAAATACGTGTTGCATCATGATGACATCCCAGAACATAAGGAAAGGTGTGTGAAATGGCAGGAATGCTAGGCCCAAGCCTCAAATATTGACGTTGGTCAATGAAGATCCAGAGGTCAGAGCATCTTTTTAGTAGGTTGGATGCATGACCTTTTGTAGAAAAATCCAAGGATTCAACATGAAATTAGCGGAATAGTTTGCACTTAGGTTCGATGGGTCCCGCATAGGAATTGCAGGTGTCACTTTCCAAGTGACAAAGGAAACTGTGTCGGCCACGACAAAGATCCCTTCATGTAGTGAAAGGAGGTTTAAAGGCATACCTTTGGATGTGCAGGGCTACGAATACTTCATCAAGCGAGACTGTCTAGGAGGGAAAGTCGAAACGGGTGTTCCAAGTAGATATTTGAAGGGGGGATTTCAAAAACTCCTGGAAGTAATTAGGAAATATTTCACCTGTGAGGGAAGGTTTGACATAATACATTCGCATCACATTATATTTTTGATGCATTTCATAGGACGAAGACTGATAAATATGCCCTTTTTCTTGCACCAAAGCCTTCGAGAAATGACAGACAACGCTCAAGTTGAAGCAGATCAGTCGAAGAGGAAACTATCACATGTCTCGATGATTAAATTTCGGGTGGTTGAGGAGTTAAGGTGATTGGGAAATAAATGGGATTTGTTTCTACTTACAGCGGGCATCCCCAACGATCCAAAAGGAGATTTCCCTCTACCCGTGAAAAAGGTAACATCGCATTGCACGGAGGCTGAGACAGGAAAGGCTTTGGAGGAAGGAAAGGATTTGGAAACCCTGTCCCCCCAATAGTTGATACCCCAGAGAAGGGGAAAGCCAAGGAAGAACAAGGAAGCTGGGGAGACCCAAGTCCCGAGCGAGCCATGCACAAATTCGACCACTGAGGATTTACTCATGCGCGTCATTCAGATGGAACCTGTCGAAGGTACAAGCAGAGAAATTTGGGGCAGAAGGAGGAGGATAGACATCGAAGGTGTTATCACTCCAAGAAACCCTTTGTGGTTGTAGACCAAAGGTGCTTGGTAACTTCAAGTAAAAATGTTTTTGTATTTTGTGTAGATGGATCAGTAAGATAACTCAATTCAAACATGGTATTCAGACAGTCAAGATGGTAAATAAATGAACCAGTGCTCTCTAAGATTGAGAATCAACAAATAACTTTAAGGTGGATGAAGAACAGATTGCTAATAAACCAGTACAAAGTAGGGTCTAATTAACAATGAAGAAAATAATTATCAGGTTATGAGCCAAATAATAAGATGACAGTCATTAAAGGCTTGAAAACACAGATAACAGTATAGAAGGAATGTGGAAAACTGACATCAAAATAGAAAGGAAACTGTGATTTAGTATTAGCGTCAAAAGCCTGTGTACAATAGAGAATTTATGTATCCAAAACTGAACCCCCTCATTCATCTTCCTTATGTAGCTTTATAGCTTAACAATTCAGTTATTAGATCCTAAAACTATGGATCTGAATTTCCAGAAATAGTAAACAAAAAATAGGAATAGATCCTCAAATAAAGTAAATCTTTATCTGCTGGCCCTCAAAATATGGTTGAAATCTGATGATGTGTAGCTCAGCCTCCTAAGGCTCTGTGAAATTCGAATTATGTGATGTGGCTCCCAAAACCCTGAAATTCTGCCTCTTTTAAAGATGGTAAATGACATTTGTACACCTTCTCTTCTCTTCATTTTCCAAAAGTGGCTGATTAAATAGATTTGATAATTCATTAATAAAGCCTTAGAAGAGGTTTCAATTCATTCTCATGCAAAAAATTACGATCTAGGCGAAAATCGTAACATTATGGTCATGACAGGCTTTTAGCAGCGCATAGCCTGTAAGAAATGCTCCTTAGCTGTTGAAAGGCGGCACTTTCAACAGCCAACTTGTCATAATTATGCCTTCTGTGTTGGTGAAAGCGAAACCTTTTTCAAAATCAAATTTCTTAGTCATAGAAAATTTGTTTTTCATGTCTGAATAATCGATCGTCATCTAGAGAATCTAAGCTTTCCAATGGTGTTTTCAGATCTTCATTTGGAGCTTGGGAAGGGATTGAAAAGTGCCCTGCAAATTTAAGAATCATTCTTTCCATTTGCAATTCAAAACCCCAAACAGTTTTGCACACCAAACACTGTGATATGCTATTGGGCCGAGGTCTTGCGCTGTTGAAAGTACTCGGGAGTTGGCTCTGTTTTAAAACATTTGAAACTTTGACATACCTCCACGAACGGGGTGTGATATGGAAACAACGATTTGATTTGATATTATCAGGCCGGCAGTACATCCTCTGTACCTATACCACTGAATTCGAATTGGCCTCCCTGATGCCATGATTATGGAGAGTGAGTTTCTGAGCCGAATTCGCATCACAATCCTATTTTGACGTGCAGAATTGAGTTTTTATCATTACCCACTCTCATCAGCACATGATTTGGATTTGCCTAACGTGGGATGATCATATCATCATTGCCTTTAGACGTGGATATCACGCATGTGATTCTCTCTTTCTTCAACCAACGGCCCGTGGAAAACGCCTCTGTTAGCTGTTCATACTTGCCGCTTTCACCAGCGCATGACCTTGTGGAAAACCCCCATTAGTTGTTGAAAGTCTCCACTTTCCTCAGCGCATGACCTTTTAAGAACAACTTCTTAGCTGCGAAAAGTTTTCTCTTTCACCAGCACACAACCTTGTAAAAACCACTCCATAGCTGCGGAAAGTATGCATTTTCAACAGCGCATGACCCTCGAAACTGATTGTTGGACATTTTGAAATTCATCACTTTCAATAGCACACAGACTTATGAGAAGCACTCCTTACCTGCTGAAAGTCGCCACTTTCCACAGCTAACACTCAACTTTTGGACACACGTTAGCTGTTGAAAGTGAATTATGCAAATTTTAAAAAGAAGACTTTATGGATCGTATTATTTTCTAAGACCAAAACCAAAACCTAAGTTTTGCAGCTATAAAAACTCAAAAATGAATTGAGGAAACTACCGATAGCCATGCTATCCACCACAAAACTCGACCAAAAGGATGGTTTCATTTTGGGAGCTAACATTTGGCTCCAACTGGGATGGGCATCTCCCTGTGAGGTGACCAAGAACCTAGTAGTTTCACTAGCCTTTAGCATTGGGCATGGAGTCATCTGGTCTGTGCAATTGTTCTTTAGCAAACCTGTAGTCTGACGGTAGCTTGCTTGTAACCTGTTTGTGACCTGTCCTGCTTATTCATGAAATCAACAACTGAAAAAGATCTCATTTGCTCGTATAGAAAGCTTATTCCTTTTCCTACTCCTACACTAACCAGTTCTGCCATTTTTTAAGTGAATGATGTTTTCCATAGTAGCCATCCAAGCAATTTGAACACTGAAGAAATTTTGTCTTTACTACTGATCAGAAAATGATGTTTAACATGCAACCACAGTGACAAGGAGCTTTTCAGGAAATCATACTTACTCAGAAACACTGGCAAGCTAATAAAATCTGAAATTTTTAGGTTCTTTGAAAAGTATAGATCCATGAAAACTGCTACTGGATCCTTGAAAAGAAAATAAGAAACATGTTGCTCCTCGGGAAAAAGTTGCATGTCCATGGTAACCTCTTGCTCAGCCATGATTGTTTCTCTATAAGAGGACTGATCATCTTCTTGTCTGTTTGAGATCAGTGATTGATCATCAATGATTGTAACTTCCTCATCAGACAAATGTACAAAATATGATGATAGAATAGGTTTTACATCATATGAATTTGGATCAACTGAAAACATGTAGTTGCCTATATAATTATCAGTTACCATAGGCTCTTCTTGATTTGCAAACTGGTCATGAAATTCAAACTCATACCTATCTCTGGGATACTCTTCACATACTGAAAAATCTGATTTTGAATCTGAAATATACTCACCCTCAGGCTGCTGATCCAAATCTGCTTCAAACTTATTGTTTTCTTCAGAACAGTCCTCAGTGGATGATGATAGAGAAATGTTTAAATGACAAGGATTATGATCAACTAGGAACATGTAGTTTTCAATGCAATCATTGGTTATCATAGATGCATTCTGATTTGCAAATTGATCATAAACTTTAGATTCATACCTGTCTCTGGAGTACTCTGAAATTGTTGGCAAATTCAGATCTGAATCTAAAAAGAGGTCACAAACTTGATGTCGTTCTAAAACTGTTCCAACCTCATTATTCTCCTGCTCAAAATCTGAGGTAAAATGACATTCTACTTGCTCATGTGCTTGTAGATTTTCAAAGAAATCTCGACCTCGGATCCTTCGAGAAGCACAAATGTTCTCTTCTACTTCTTGAGCATCTTCAAACAACTGGGTCATGGATGAATACTTCCATTCTAGCAAAAGAAGGACAAGATTTGAATGAAGACCCATGACATAATATATCATGGCAGTTGTCTCTGTAGGCCTGACCTCCAAAGGCATGTCATGATAGTCACGATAAAACCTTCTATTAAAAATAGGTAGGGCTTCATCCTGCTCTCGTTTCAAAGCATAGAAACCAGCAAGGTAGAAATCTAAAGTTTTGTACTTGCCCCAATACTTCAGAGAAACATTAGAGAATTTAGTCCAAGAGCCAATCGAATCAGCTCTCAAACTTTTAAACCATGCAGCAACATCTTTGATCAGAGACTTTGAAAAAAATATGATGATCACATCTTCATGAGCAAGCTGAAAACGATCAACAAAATCCAAAAAGGATTCCACGTGTCTCTTAGCTGAAGCTTGATTCTCTCCAGAAAACCAAGGGAGATACTCATAACCGTCATCAGGATAAGGATGAAGAAGAAGGGGCAGCTTTAAAGGTTTGAACATCTTCATCCGGATCTTAACTTGAAAAGTTGTGGGTTGATCATGAGAGTTAAAGAGTTCATGACAAGGTTCAGAAATTATGACAAGAGGGGCTGAGATCTGGACGGGATCTGAAACAATTTCTATCTTTTCAAGGTCACATGGCTGATCAGATTCTAAGGAAAAAGAAATACAGTGGTCATCTTTGTGAATGGGCTGAGGTAAAGCCACAGAATCTACATCTACAATGCAGGGCTGAAGGATTTCCTCTTCTAAAGGTGAATATATACAAGAAGGATGATGATTCTCTGAATATACAAAATAGAAAATAATTCTCTTTACACGTGAAGGGAAAAGAATGAAAGAGGTAATAAAGAACAACAACAGTTCATGAAGCAAATCAATGAACTGATACCTGGATTTTGATTTGAGCCTCTTCATCTTTAATCAACGGGATCCTCCCCAGTGGATTCTTTGAACATGGAGTCGCCAGATAGATGTTTTACAACCAATATAATGCTCAGTCTTTGTTTATCATCAAAAGTTGAAGTTGTGTCTTCTCCCAGGGAAGCTTGCTTCATCCTCCATTCCCCGACAACGGCGCCATTTGTTATCACTCCAAGAAACCCTTTGTGGTGGTAGACCAAAGGTGCTTGGTAACTTTAAGTAAAAATGTTTTTGTATTTTGTGTAGATGGATCAGTAAGATAACTCAATTCAAACATGGTATTCAGACAGTCAAGATGGTAAATAAATGAACCAGTGCTCTCTAAGATTGATAATCAACAAATAACTTTAAGGTGGATGAAGAACAGATTGCTAATAAACCAATACAAAGTAGGGTCTAATTAACAATGAAGAAAATAATTATCAGGTTATGAGCCAAATAATAAGATGACAGTCATTAAAGGCTTGTCAACACAGATAACAGTATAGAAGGAATGTGGAAAACTGACATCAAAATAGAAAGGAAACTATGATTTAGTATTAGCATCAAAAGCCTGTGTACAGTAAAGAATTTATGTATCCAAAACTAAACCCCCTCATTCATCTTCCTTCTGTAGCTTTATAGCTTAACAATTCAGTTATTAGATCCTAAAACTATGGATCTGAATTTCCAGAAATAGTAAACAAAAAATAGGAATAGATCCTCAAATAAAGTAAATCTTTATCTGCTGGCCCTCAAAATATGGCTGAAATATGATGATGTTTAGCTCAGCCTCCCAAGGCTCTGTGAAATTCGAATTATGTGATGTGGCTCCCAAAACCCTGAAATTCTGCCTCTTTTAAAGATGGTAAATGACATTTGTACACCTTCTCTTCTCTTCATTTTCCAAAAGTGGTTGATTAAATAGATTTGATAATTCATTAATAAAGCCTTAGAAGAGGTTTCAATTCATTCTCATGCAAAAAATTATGATATGGGAGAAAATCGTAACATTCTGGCCGTGACAGGCTTTCAACAACGCATAGCCTATAAAAAACGCTCCTTAGTTGTTGAAAGGCGGCACTTTCAACAGCTAACTAGTCATAATTATGCCTTCTGCGCTGGTGAAAGCGCAACATTTTTCAAAATCAAATTTCTCAGTCATAGAAAATCCATTTTTCATGTATGAATAGTCGATTGACATCTAGAGAATCTAATCTTTCCAATGGTGTTTTCAGATCTTCATTTGGATCTTGGGAAGGGATTGAAAAGTTCCCTGCAAGTTTAATCATCATTCTTTCCATTTGCAATTCAAAACCCCAAACGGTTTTGCACACCAAACACTGTGATATGCTATTGGGATGAGGTCTTGCACTGTTGAAAGTACTCGGGAGTCGGCTCTGTCTTAAAACATTTGAAACTCTGACATACCTCCACGAATAGGGTGTGATATGGAAACAACGATTTGATTTGATATTATCAGGCCGGCAGTACATCCTCTGTACCTGTACCACTGAATTTGAATTGGCCTCCCTGATGCCATTATTATGGAGCGTGAGTTTCTGAGCCGAATTCACATCACAATCCTATTCTGACGTGCAGAATTGAGTTTCCATCATTACCCACTCTCATCAGCGCATGATTTGGATTTTCCTGGCGTGGGATGATCATATAATCATTGCCTTTAGACGTGGATATCACACACGTGATTCCCGCTTTCTTCAACCAACAGCCCATGGAAAACACCTCTGTTAGTTGTTCATACTTGTCGCTTTCACCAGTGCATGACCCTGTGGAAAACCCCCATTAGTTGTTGAAAGTCTTCACTTTCCTCAGCGCGTGACCTTTTAAGAACAACTTCTTAGCTGTGGAAAGTTTTCACTTTCACCAATGCACAACCTTGTAAAAACCGCTCCATAGCTGCAGAAAGTATGCATTTTCAACAGCGCACAACCCGCGAAACTAATTGTTGGACATTTTGAAATTCACCACTTTCAACAGCGCACAAAATTATGAGAAGCGCTCCTTAGTTGCTAAAAGTCGCCACTTTCCACAGCTAACACTCAACTTTTGGACACACGTTAGCTGTTGAAAGTGAATTATGCAAATTTTAAAAAGAAGACTTTATGGATCGTATTATTTTCTAAGACCAAAACCAAAACCTAAGTTTTGCAGCTATAAAAACTCAAAAATGAATTGAGGAAACTACCGATAGCCATGCTATCCACCACAAAACTCGACCAAAAGGACAGTTTCATTTTGGGAGCTAATAGAAGGCACATATGTTCATGAGTCATCGCAGCAGCTGAAGAACGTGCAGCTCGCTATTGTTGAGCTATACCAGGAAAATAGAGAACTAAGACAACAGTTAGCAACAAAGACCCTCGAAGCATGAACATCACAAGGCCATGAGGGAAACGCGACTTGGCTTAAGAGACAACTCAGTGAATCACAGGATACAATCATGCACATGCGTGAAGCATAAATGATGTCGAAAGAAAGGAATGTGAAACACTTCAGGGAATGTGAACAGGCCATGGAGAAATTTCACACAGCTCTGTCCAGTGTGCAAAAGAAGTTGAAAGGGAACGCGGTTCTGCAAAGGCAAGTGATGAACCTAAAAAGGCACAAATGGTCTCTTAGGAGAACGCTTCGAGTATAAAAATTGCAAATGAGACGAGAAGCTTGATTGACCGAATCTATTTTTTTTCTTCTCAGATGTGGCGCGAACTTTATTTCCCCATGTCCTTTTTTCCTATCGAGAGTTAGGGACTCCGACAAATACCCGTGTGAAAAATATATGATGCACAGTGATGGAATATTATCCATTGCAAAGGACCTGTGTATGCTAGACGTGCGACAGTTTGAATAAAGACATTGTTCCCTAGCTAGGGTTATCATTTTGGAGGAACCTGCAGCGGTCTACAGTCACCTGCCACATGCATGCACCAGCAAATGATTGCGTGATAGAGATCAAGGCTGTTACAATGTGTGGAAGGAGTCTGACAGAACACTCGATCTTCCATATACCCTATCAAAGGAAAGCATCGACACATCACTCTTTAACAACAAGATATTGATGATGAATGAATCATCGCGACAAAGATGAGTGACTATGATGTGATTGAGTACAGTCAGTTTCTATTTTTAGCAAAGTTTCATTCGAAGAGTCATCTAACAGAGAGTAGTCGAAACCTATTTTCTAGGGATAGTAGTTAGAGAGAAGGGTAGCCTGAGCGACACACCCTTGTATATATATTCTATCTTTTAAATATAAGCCAGGTTGGTTGGAAAAATAGTGTAGACAGTGACTATTGAATGTATTTTTGATCCGATTGAAACTTAATGCAAAGGTCCTGAAGATTTGATGAAAATATTCTAACTGTGACAGTTGGATGTATTGTATTCTCTCTTTGCGTATGTGCTTTCCTATTTTCTATATATTCACATCTGTATTTTCTGTTTAAATTGGAACATGATTTTGAATCTAGAATTCATCGCACAGTGCTCTAGATTCGCACCATTTAGACAAATCGCGTTTCTTCTAAGAAAACTTTGAATTTATCTCCAGTGGTTCTCTAAGTTGCTTCATGTTTTTTTCTCTTTCCATACATAACGATTTTTAACGAAATATTGTTGCTCATTTAGCCTTTATCCTCTCGATTTCATTCACTGATTCATTTGTTTCTATCGTTTTCTTAAATTGACTCCATAGCCCAAGGTCTTTCTTTCTTTTGCCAATAGAACCAAAAATATTGTTTAAAGGTGTTAAATCTAGCTGATAGTTTAAAGCCATATCCTGTACAGAGACAAAGTCTCTAGAGAGATCCCTCTCCAAATTCGAAAGGATTGTTTCGGGCCTCAAAGTCGGTTTGTAAGTTGCCTCTGTCATCCATTTCCTCAGTCAAACAAAGTTTACAGAGCGCTAACAAGTTGTCATTGATGTCAACCCTTGGAGAGTGATATTGTAGATTGATATCAACCCTTAGAGATTGATGTCAACCCTTGGAGAGTGATATTGTAGATTGATATCAACCCTTAGAGATTGATGTCAACCCTTGGAGAAGTCTGGTAGAACAGAGGTATGGGTAAGGGACCCAAGTTTGTTTGACGTATAAAGGCATGAATATCAGTGAATATCTAGGTAAGACTATTATACATGGATAAGACATGTCATGCCATTTCTAGTGATATGCGGAATGTCACATAACTCCTCACATTTAGAGAGTTATGGCCATGTGAATTTGAAGAACCTTCATAAGTTATCTAGAAGCCCCTAGAAGGTCAAAGAAGTCAATTATTCTAGAAGCTCCTAGAAGAAGTGTACTATTCAAATTGATGGTAACTAGGAGTTATTCATGGGTATATTTGTTGCATTAAGGAAATAATTAAAAATAAATTAGTTACAACAAGAAGTTGTGAGTTTGGTAATTATGGAAAATTACTTGTGATGAGAAGATTGAATAGTCAAAGTGGTTGACCAAGAAATAAATTAAATAATCAAGTGGTTGCAACAAGAAGTTAATTAAGGGAAAATAAGTTATGAATTGACTAATTATAGAAAATTTAGTTGG
>JASDQU010010511.1:192173-250049 GCA_032191745.1 Picea mariana | reverse complement strand
ATATAGAAAAAAAAAATTAAAAAGGTAAAAAAAAATTATAGCCCCAAAAAACATTGAAAAGGTCAAAAAAAACCTAAAAAATTCAAAAATATATATAAAAAACCTCAAATTAAAATACCTAAAATTAAAATTTTAATACAAAATTTAAAAAAAATATTAACGAAAATAACTTAGAATGCATTAAAATTACAACAAAAAAAATTAAAATTTATATAAAAAAACCTTTAAAATTACAATTTAAACTAAAACAAATTCGTTAATATATATATATATATATATATATATATATATATATATATATATATATATATAATCAAATTTATATAAAACATATTTTATGTATATATGTGGGAGATGTGGTAGGTATGATGATTTCAGAGGCGTTAATCAACCAACTGGATCAAGATGCGGGAAGAGCATGTGTGCCTAATCAGGGTTCACAATGCACACCAACTACTAGTAGTAGTATACAAAGAGAACTCGAGAAGGTGAAGCTTCTCGTGTTTTGGGGTGCCACAGAAGGCTTAGTCGTCAAGGCATGGTTGGAGAACATGGAGATGTGCTTCACAATTCGCGATTACACCTCCAACATGAAAGTCCACATGGCGATCTTTCAGCTGAAGGGGAGTGCTCTTCTATGATGGAATACACTCTTACCTCAAATAAACATGGTCGTTGAAGACGTGTCATGGGAGTTGTTTGAGGAACAGTTCAGGGAGAGGTATTTTTCAGACGAATTCATTGAGTGTTAACTTAATGAGTTCAACACCTTACAAAAGGGTATTTGTACGGTGCTGGAGTACAAGGATAGGTTCATGGAGCTACTTAGATATGCTCCACATCTCAACACGAAGAAGTTAAAGGTCAAAACATTTATGTTCGACCTTAACTTCAACATTTGTGGGAAGGTGAGGATCCTAATGCCTCTGTAGTTACACGATGTAGTTCAGAAGGCCCTCATAGCCAAGGAAGAGATGAACAATGGGGGTCAGGGAAGGAATCCTTCTAGATCGACTAGAAAAATGACATCAAGAGTGCAACAACATTAGACACCAGCCAGACAAACTTTTGGGCGTCAAGATACACCTAGAGGACCTATGTTCTCGACACTGCGACGACATACCCTTCAGCAGAGGACTCCTTACAGAGGACCTAGTAGTAGCAACAATGTCGTTCGCAGCATCAACAACATTTTAGGCATGTTCAACAGAAGAGACGACGATCACAAACTGTTAGGCCAACAACTTCTACTTCGGGGACTAGGACCACTAGACCAAACACTAGATGATAGAAATATGGAGAGCCATATTACAAGCGAGATTGTCTAATTAAGAAGGCCAGAGTGCCTAAATCATCAGGACCCACTACAATTCAAGATTTGGGTCATGATGATTCGTACGCTCTGGCATTAGTAGACTATGCTCAAGACGTTAGATACGAGCACCAGTCCACTATGATCAAGACATATGAGAGATTAATCAAACTGGTGCATCAATCCACTATGCTCGAAACGCCAAGTACAATCGTTAATCAAACTTTTAGTATCTTGATAGATCTAGGTGCTACCGAGAGATTTATTTATAGTGCAGTGCTAAAGGGAATTAAGGTAAAGGAAATCAAGCAAGACGAGTTTAGATATGTAAAAATGACATCTAGTGCCAAACAAAAAGTTGGAGGAAAGGTTATGGACTTTAGCATTAAATTAGGAGATCTTGTAACGAAGGCCAACCTATACATCACGATCTTAGAATCTTATGACACAGTGATATACATGGACTGGTTGGAATCACATGATGTGATACTTAACTGTAAGATGAAACGGTTAAGCTTGACAGATGATTTGGGAAAGAGTAGAGTAATTATAGGAAGAAACCAGGGAGTGTCCTTGAGGTTTATTTCTTCCCTAAAATTGCATAAGAGTATGTGCAAAGGATGTAAGATATATGCAACATTAGCACTAAATGAAAAGGGCGAGTTGGAAGGATTATAAAACCTTCCTGTAGTACAAGAGTTTACATACATATTTCCAGAATAGTTTCCAGGTTTACCTCCTGAAAGAGAGTTGGTGTTTACAATAGAATTGAAACCTAGAACTGAACCGATACAGAGAACGTCTTACCAGATGTCAGCACCTGAATTGCAGCAGTTGAAAATGCAATTGAAGGAGTTGTTGGATTTGGGACTTATACGTCCAAGCATATCACCTTGGGGTGTGCCAGTGATTTTTTTTAGAAAGAAGGATGGGTCATGGAGGTTTTGTATTGACTACCGTCAATTGAACAATGCTATGATCAAGAACCACTATCTGTTGTCAAGGATACTTGATTTGTTTGATCGGATGAAAGGAGAAACAATGTTTTCAAAGATTGAATTAAGATCGAGATATCACTAGTTATGGATAAAGGAGGAAGATATCCCTTAGACTGCGTTTAAGATGAGATTCAAACACTATGAGTTTACAATTTAACGTTCGGATTGACGAACGCCTCGAGGGTATTCATGAGTTTGATGAATAGGGTGTTCCACGAATACCTAGACAAGTTTTTTCAAGTATTTATTTATGACATACTGATTTATTCTCGGATCAAAGAATAGCACAACGAACACCTGATATTGGTTCTAAACTGTCTAAGAGAAAACAAATTGTACATGAAGTTATCAAAATGTTGTTTTCGCCAATCGAAGATTCATTACTTGGGACATATCATATCTGGTGAAGGTATCACTGTGGATCTAGCAAAAGTAGAGGCTATTATGAAATGGACAGCACCGACAAACGTACAATAAGTACGTAGCTTTATGGGATTAGCACGATATTATTGACGGTTCGTCAAGGGTTTTTCAAAAATAGCAAATCCAATCACAAGATTGTAGAAGAAAAACAAGAAGTTTGTATGGACTAAGAAATGCACAGAAGCATTTCAAAATCTCAAAGAGTTGTTGACGACAGTACCGATACTAAAGGTTCTCGACAGTGTCGATACTAAGGGGGGAGAAGAGTACCCCTATCATTAGCTAGGAGGTATCGGTGAAGTCCCTGAATTGACGAGAAAAAGAATTAGGAGTAAGTTTCGAGTGGAATTCGTGAGCAACACCATTCCTCGTCAATGTCACTTTATTGGTTTTATTGGTTATGGTATTCCATTTGAGTATTTGTTGTTAAATTTAGAATATTGAAATTGTCAACTGTGTTGATGATAGAATGATTTTTAATTCCTTTTATACTTATAGAAATGTCGTGTAACCAAGGCGATCTGGAATAAATCTCATAAGATGTCTGAGATTTTATATGTTGCCATAGTTGTTAATGTAATGAATTGTAAATCGTTCCATGGTAACGAGAGTGTGGTACATGTTCCCTTTGCACGGTGTGGTTGAACAAAATTTTGATATTGATCTAAATAGAGTAATAAGAAATGTAAGCTATATTTGTAATAGCAAAAACTTCAGGATCGGATTAAACGTCCACTGTTAAATGCTTCACGAGTGGCCGTATTTTTTAAATTTATTGTTCCATGTTCTTTTAAAAAATGCATTATGCTGCAATATTATTTGGATTGCTTATAGATGCACCTGTGTCCTTTCTTGTAACATATTTGGATTATTTTATACTTTGTAAAACAAACCCGTATTTTTTTATTCTGAGTAAAATAAAACTATAAAAACATTAACAACACACTCAAAAGAACAAAATGACGGAATTATCAATGCTCGAATTTTTCATCTATAGAATTATCTATTTCCTTGGTAGTAATCCTTTTTACCATTGTTTGGATAATTTGTATTGTGTCACCCATGTATATCCCTTTATACAAAATTTAACTTTCCATTGCATCCCACTCCTTCCATACAATCGACTTCATTATTGTGGTTCCTAAAATTTCCACTTACCATATATTTGACTTCATCTTGATCCATGAGCCTCCTCGTGTCCCAAGTTTGCTTCCATCTACATGGTATACAGTACACAATATACATGGTCTCCAGTACACAATCTATATTTATCACATCCTAGTTTTTAACTCAAAATCTGGTTGTGTTGTGTTAGTTTGGTTTATGGTCACTACCATGGTCAGCGTTCATTTATGTTATGTTCAAGGGAAGTCTTGAGTTTCCTACATTATCCAACTCATTCGTATATATCACCATGTTAGTTAGATACATTGGTTGCTTGTCCATTCCTTTACCTTGTGTTGGTTTCTAGGATTTATTTAATTATTGTCTCTAGTGAACCTTTTCTTATTGACATTGTAAGGTACCAAATAATCATATGCAGAGTTAGAGCACAAATATTATCGAAGTATTTAGTATAAGGAAATAGAGAAATAAAACAATAACAATATGGACCAAAATATGATGCAATTATTAATTCCAGAAATCATTGTTCAGTTGTCTTTTAACAAGACAACCTTTACAATGTTTTTTACCTCTATATATACTATTTCTATCTTCTTGAGAAAATTCTAGAGGAGGAACTTTATAGAGGTGGAACTTTCTAGTAAGTATTCCTACAATAGTTGTGTTCACATTATTACATAGGATTTATTTACTAATGATGGCCTTTATTACATAGAAATACAAATTATATACTTGAGGGGTTAGGGAGGTTAGGACCCTAACATGCCCTCCCCCTTAATGGACAACTTTGTCTTTAAGGCATGAGATGTGGGAATTTTTGTTGAAAGGCAGTTGGCTCCATGTGGCATCTTTGGGTTGTGTATCCTTTCATTGTATTAATATTTCATGAATTATGGGCTAATGGACACAATGCTCATGTTGAGCCAGGATGGCTTGTCACTGTAATCAAATGAGACATTCTTCCTCCAATTCAGGGATACTAATTCGAATCTGTCACTTGGATCTAATGACTTTCTTTAAGAAAGAGACATGAAAAATTGGATGGAACGTAGAGTGATTGGGAAGGGATAATTTGTAATCCATGGGCCCCATGCTCTTGATGATTGTATAGGGGCCATTAAAATTTGGAGAAAGCTTCTAGCAATGGTTTTCTTTGAGGGAAGTTTTCTTATATGGATGTAGATGAAGAAACACCTAATCCACTTCAACAAAATGGTGTTTGTAATGACACTGAGTACAAATGATTTCACAAGACAACCTTTACAATGCTTTCTACCTCTATATATACTACTTCTATCTTCTTGAGAATATTCTAAAGGAGGAACTTCCTAGAGGCGAAAACTTCTAGTAATTCTTCCTACAATAATTGTGTTCACATTATTACATAGGCCTTATTTACTAATCATGTCGTTTATTACATAGAAATACATATCATTTAATTTATGCGTTAGGGAGGTTAAGAGCTTAACCTACCCTCCCCCTTAAAGAACAACCTTTTTCTCAAGACTTGAGATGTGGTAATTGCTGCAAAATGGCGGTTGGCTTACATGTGGCATTCTTGGGTTGTGTTTCCTTCCACTATATTAAGACTTCCTTAATTGTGCATTGATAGAGACAACGCTTGCATTGGGCCTAGGGAGATTGTTGTTGCAATCAAATGGAACCTTCTTCGTCCAATTTAGGGAGACTAGTTTGAATCTATCACTTGGATACAATCACTTTATTTAAGCAAGAGACATGAAAAATTAGATGGATCTTAGAGTTACTAGGAAGGTACAATTTGTAATACATGGGCCCCATGCTCTTGATGATTGTATAGGGGCCATAAAACTTTGGAGAAAGATTTTGATAGTGGTTTTCTTTGAGGTAAGTTTTATTATATGGTTGTAGATGAAGAAACACATGATCCCCTTCAGCAAAATGGTGTTCCTAATTACACTAAGTACAAATTATTTTAGAAGCTTCACAATTCTTTCTACCTCTATATATACTACTTCTATCTTCTTGAGAACATTCTAGAGGAGGAATGTTTTAGAGGTGAAACCTTCTATTAGGTCTTCCTACAAGAGTTGTATTCACATTATTGCATAGGCCTTATTTACTAATGATGGCCTTTATTACATAGAAATGCATATTATCTAATTAAGGGGTTAGGGAGGTTAGGACTATAACATGCCCTCCCCCTTAAAGAAAATCCTTGTCCTTGAGGCTTGAGATGTGGGAATTGTTGGACAATGGCGATTGGCTCCCATGTGGCATCCTTGGGTTGTGTATCCTTCCATTGTATTAAGACTTCTGAAATTGTGTGATGACGAAAGTAATGCTTGCATTGGTCTAGGATAGCTTGTGGTTGCAACCAAATGGAACCTTCTTTATTTAATTTAAGGAGACTAGTTTGAATCTGTCACTTGGATCCAATCGCTTTTTTTAAGCAAGAGACATGAAAAATTGGATGGATCTTAGAGTGACTGGGAAGGGATAATTTGTAATCCATGGGCCCCATGCTCATTATGATTGTATAGGGCCATAAAACTTTGGATAAAGCTTTGGAAACGGTCTTCTTTGAGGAAAGTTTTCTTATATGGTTGTAAATGAAGAAACACCTAATCCCCTTCAACAAAATGGCATTCTAAATGAAACTAATGAGATTTTTTCTTCATTCAATTATGAGCCATGAAAAAAAATTCTTTGAGAGTGTGTAGAATGTCATATCGAACTGTAAGGGTTTTTTCCACCTCCTGAACCTTGGAGACACCAAGAAAGTAAGATAATATAGAGGGGGAATTTCAACCATAGACCACCTCAAAGGGAGTCATGTGAATGGCACCATGGTAAGTTTTATTGTATCACCATTCCTCTAGGGATAATCACTAAACCCATTGAGATTGTTGTTACGATGTGAAGCACCACAAAATAGGATTTCCAACACTTGTTGGCAGCTTCGGTTTGATCATCAATCTAGGGATCATATGCAGTGTTGAGATGCAATTGGATGCCTTGGAGCCAAAATAATTCTTGCTAGAAGTTACTTGTGAAAGTTGGATCATAGTTAGAGATAATATATTGTTGCATTCCATGTAGTTTGAAGATATTTTCCATGAACACTTGAGCCACTCTGGAAACTTTAAATGGGTGTTGGAGGGCATAGAATGAGCATATTTGGAAATTTTATCAACCACAACCATGATGATCGATTTGTTTCTAGATTTGGGTAATCCGAAGATGAATTCCATAGAGATATATATCCATATAGMAAGTGGGATAGGGAGAGCTTGTAATGTGCCTRGATTTTTTATGGTTTCTCCCTTGTTGCATTAGCAAGTATCACATTTTTCCACAAAATTGTATATGTCATGCTCCATGTCTTCCTAGAAAAGGGAACATTTGATCCATCTATAGSTTTTATGAAATCCAGAATGACATTTTGTTGGTGAGGCATGGATTTTAGAGAGCGCAATGTATTTAAAKTTGGATTGTTTGCTCAAATACAGGCAACCTTTGTAGTGGAGCTCCTCATTTTTTCCAAGCATATCCTAGAGATGCATTATTTTCTTGTTGAAGTTGTTGGATCAAGCTAAACATATTGGGATATTGAAACCATTCCTAGTGAAATTCCTTCAACCAATTAGCTATAATGCAGGAGAGTGAAAAGAGAGACCTTTCTTCTTCATATTTCATGGAAAGAGCATCAGCTACCACATTCTCTTTTCACTTCCTGTAAATGATCTCACAATCATAAATAATCATTTTGGTCAACCACTTATGTTTCTCAAGGTATGAAACCCGATGTTCCAAAATATATTTGAGGCTACCATGATCAATTTTAATTTGGAAGTGTTTCCCAAGCAAGTAAGGACACCATATATTAACCACATGAAAATATCCAATGTTTCCTTTTCATATGTGTATTTTCCTAAGTGTCACTCATAAATTTATTTACTAGTAAAGGCCAAGGGTCTTCCTTCCTGCATGAGAAATGCACAAATACATTCCCTGAGGAACCACATTCTAAAACAAAAGTCTTAGTGAATTCAAGCATATCTAGTACTAGAGTTGTACTTAGCCTCTTTCAAAGCTTGGAATGATTGAATGGCGATTGCAATCCAACTGACAACATTTTTCTTAAGGAGGGTAGTGACAGGGGATACAATTTTTCCATAATTTTGGATGAAATTTTGATAGTAGCTTGTTAAACCAAGGAAGCCTTGTAAAATTTTAAGATTCTTAGGGTGGGGCCAATCCTTTATAGCTTCCATTTTCTTGGGATCCACTCAAACACCATCCTTACCAACAATATGGCCCAAGTATTCTACTTTGGAGGCCCCAAAGGCACATTTGGGCCTTTTGAAAAAGATTTAATGTTGAGAAAGTAGCTGTAATGTAACATCCCCATTTTCAATCCCCAAACTAGCGATGTGTATTGTAAATATGATGTATGGTCATGGGTCAAGCGATGTAATATGTAAATTATGTAAATTGAATATAATAAATAAAATGTATCCTAGGATATATATGGATATAAACAGAGATTTGGGGGCTTAGTTTCCACAAGAGAGTGAATGGGTCCAAGGGGGAGTGTTTACCCATGTCTATTAAACCTAAACCATTTCTTTCTAAATTATCCTTACTATGAACCTTCCATTTTCTACTTGAATGTTCCCAAAGTGAATCATTGAATTCATGTAAGAGGGCGGATGTGAGAATTCACATCCCATAGTTATTGAGAGCATGGGGGCTAAGTACAATCAACCTTGGGAAGAGTGTGAGTCAAGAAATCATGGGAGAGAAGGAAATTCGTATGGGAAAGGGGGAGGAGTTCTTACATGTAGATTTTTGGAAAACGGGAGAGTTATGAGCATTGAATCTTGAAGGTATCCATAGTGGGCATGTATGTTAGTCGTTTGCAGCTGTAATTCTATGGGAAGAGAGGATGCATCCATGTGAGTAATATTTTGTTTTAAGAAATTGTAAAGAGAAGAAAGTGTTTTTCTCTTGTGAGAATCCATGTTGCAGTTGTAGATTCCTGGAATCCCAATAGAGAGATTTCCTATCCAACCTGTGATGGAGCCATGGAGGGGAGTGGGAAGGCCTGAGGGAATATGAGAAATAAAGGGGGGTCCTATCCCTAGGTTGTGTAGGTTGTGGGGAAGAGATATGGTATACTCGAATTAGTTGTGGGAATTTGACTAGCGTTGAGAGGGGGGACAATAGGCAGCCTTATGGACCACTGTCGCTTGTGGATTCATAGCCCCGACTTGGGGTTGAATTAATGTTGAGAACTGGAACAACAATTCTATGGTTGGGAGGAAGGTTTTTCCTCTACAACGGGTTTCTTATTTAACAATATAATTTTTTTTATTTGTTGTGTTTATTTATGTTAAATGTTGAGATACTTGATGTGTGCTTTACTCTGATTTATTTTAATTATTGTTGCTTGTTGTGAGTAGGATGATGCATTCTAATTTCTATTTATATGGTTAGAATTTTTTGTGTGTTTTTAGTTTTTGTTGTGCACATTGAAGTAATTATGTTTACATTTTTAATTAGTATGGACAATTGCATGAGCTTAAATGTCATGTTGTGTGTTATTTCCACATCTAAAATTGGTATCAGAAATTTGTTTTAATTGGTCATTTTAGTAGTTGTGTGACCCATCTCGAGACCGAGTGTGTTGCATGTAAGACTTGATCCACATAGGAAATATGGGATTGACAAGTTTTACTTTAAATGAGGATGTCACCAAAGAAGAAAAGTACAAAATGACACAGAAAGGTTTAGAAGATATGATTCATGAGACTTTGGAAAGTGGAGGGTGCATTACACAAACCAAAGGGCATGAACAAAAAATCATAATGGCCTTCATGTGTATGAAATCCAATCTTCGAAATATTGGCCTCCTTCATGTGAATCTAGTGGTAGCTAAAATGCAGATCCATTTTGGTAAAGAATTGAGCACCAGACAGTTCATCCAAAAGGTCATCAATAATGAGAATGGGAAATTTATCTTTGATGGTAAATTTGTTGAGAGCCCAAAAATTAGGGAACATGCACCAAAGTATCTTCTTTTTTAAGTACCATGACCACTAGATATGAATAAGGGATTGTACTAGGGTGAATAACACCCACATCTAACAATTCTTAAACAATTTTTTCAATCTCATTTTTTTGACCGAATGGGTGGTGATAAAGGGAGAACATTAGGGGGAAGACTACCAAGTTCAAGTGGGATCGAAATATCATGGGGAACATGGGAAGGTGGGAGTACTTGGGGTTTTAAAAAATGGAGTGGTGTTTGGAGAGGATAAGATACATGTCAGAATGAATGGTTAGGGAGGGATACTCAACTACTTGAATGGAATGGAACTAGGAAATAATACCATAATGACCCTTTTTGTGGATATTTTCCATTTAGTGTGAACTAACAATATGTCATGTCCCCATTTTTTGGGTTCCCCTATTTTACAATAGAAGGGACTTTTGTGGCTTGTAGATGGAGAAAAGGGAGTAAAAAGGGGGTCATTTAATGTCACTTAGTTAGGAGATGTTACGTATTTAAAGTGACATTAAGAAAATAAAGTAACTCTATATTAATGAGTTACTAAACCATTATTAAAGTGGCAATTAATCTTAAACTAAAAGTAAAGAGGGGATAAGGGTCACATTTGATTCGGTGAAAAAGGAGAAAGTTATAGAAGGCATGGGAAAAGGATAAATGGAAGGCCACAACCTCACTTTGGGTATTATGATTTGGTATCTCATTTTGGAAGTGCTATTGGAGCCATTGTTTCATTAGGGTTTATCAAAACCCTTCCACCATTGGTTTGATTTCGATGGTGCAATATCCACCCTAGCTAGACAAGAGGGGAATCCATCTAGGATTTCCATTGGAGCTTCAATTTAGGGTTTGGTTTTCAGTTGGAGTAAGATCGGCTTACATAGAAGATTGTATGAAAGTTAGCCATGTCAAAAATGAGAAAACCAATGCGATAATTCCGAAAGAACTATCTCATTAAATCAATGGTCGCAAAAGTCTTAGAATAGAAATATCTTATCTTATCCTAGGAGATAGGAAAATAGGATTTCAAAACTCTTTAAATATTGTTCATTTTGTAAGTAAAGGGATCATCTTGGCCTAGAACAGATTATGGACGAATGATTTTCAGAACTTAATGGAACAACGTATAACATATTCGACTTTAGACTAATGTGAATGTTGTCTCATTTAAGTTTTGTTTCTCTTATTTCAGGATATTAATGTGTCTTATAGCTTTAGTCTCAATGACGTATTATGTTCCATTGTATTCATGCTTTAAATGTTGTTCATGATTTGATGTTCCATATGTTATGACTGTGATCATCATATCAATTTTGATATCAGGATTTTTCTTTGATGTTTAATTGATAGATAAAATGAATGTTTTACATAAAGATTTCTCTGACCATAATCGTTTGTAATCATAAGATCATTGGTTCATATGTGTCCACTTTTTTGTTCTTAAATATTTGTTGTCGATACACATCTTGAATTTATTCAGGAAAACTTTAGTATAAGCCTACTGCAAATTTCTTTCACAGGTAGGGCAGCTGGATGATTTTGTTCGCACAGAGGCACAGACACAATTAACAAACTAATAACATGTTAGCTTCACCTACTTCTAATTTCTGTCATTATGTATTGGTGAAACAAGAAAGTTTTAGATTGGCTTTGACCATCTGAGCATCTTTGTTTCATAACTCAGTTAATTCAAGTTTTATTTAATTTATAATTAGAAAATACAAAATACAAAAAATGTGTTTTCTTTATCTGCTTCTTAAAACAATTACTTTTACATTGATTTTGCAAAGTTTCCATTAAAACTTGCAAACTGTAAATTCCATGTGTAAGAGATATGTTCATACTTTCTTTTTCTGTTTAATATATCTTGTAAATAATTAGATTAAAGTTCATATATTATTATAGTTTTTTAACAATAGTTAGTTTATTTTCTTCTTTATTTTAGGACCTAAGATTGGCTAACAGAGCCATTAAACCTATCATAACAGGTTACACCAAACGACTTGGGTTATTTAGACAACCCCAGACCGGACCTGTTCTTCCAGTTGACGGCCTGTCAAATTTTACCATCAACAAAAGGTGCTAGAAGGAGGGCTTGATTTAAATTGATGTCACGTGGAAGTCACAAGACTCCTCCCCCACACACTCGCTCCCCTATCGTAACGCGTAGTCACTCAAAAAACAATGTTACGCTTGAAACAGTAACTACCTCAAATGATAATCTTGAGTTTCCTGTTGAACCAGTGACACCAACTCCTCAAGGAGTCGACGTTCAAGAAATTGTTCATCAGTCTCTCATAAGGACACATAGTGCCTTGGCCCGCATCAGACAACCTGGTAGACCACTTAATCAACCCTTAGATTTATCTGATATCTGAGAACAACTTGAAGGCACTGGTCTACTTTTAAACCCTTTTGGAGATAATATCACCAATCCTATCGAAACACCTACTCTTGGAGAAGGAGGGTCTAGTATCCCACCTTCTCCTCCTGGTTCATCTCCATCCTCTTCGGGAGGAGAGTCATCTGACGAAGGTAGTTCCTCGTCTGAATCATCTAAGCCTTTGATGCCACCAACACCCATGGAAAACCAAAAATATCCCGCCAGACCTTGGCTTGATAAAGATGTCGTGGTTGTACCTGGACCTCAACACCCATTACCAAAACACCTGGAGAAATGGTTTCCTAAATTTGATCCAGATTCTAAACAATTTGTTGAAGATCACATAAAGAAGATTATGTTGGCCATTAGACTCCGAAGTGTAGAGCATGAAGATGTAGTATGCATACTCTTTCCTTATACATTCGAGGGAAACGCCTCCACGTGGTATTTCACCCAACAACCCCAAACCATTGTCTCTTGGGACAAGTTTGAAACCTATTTCTTAGAGAAGTTTGGAGATTATAAATCTCCTGAAGTCTTGGTTATGGAGCTCTCCAGCCTAAAAATGAACCCTAAGGATAAAGTAAAATATTTTAACCAGATATTTCTTACGTTAAAGAATTGAATTCCCACAGATTCAATACCCGTTGAAAGTCTAATTGTCGCATATTACACCAAATCTCTACACAACAACATAGMAATTTGGGTCAAAAGGTCTAAGAAGAACAGATTGTTGGAAGCCTATGAGGAGGCAAGCCAAATCAAAAAGGATACATTAAGCTTAAAAGACARTCTCAATAGTGAAGCTGAAACAGCTTCATCCTCTAAAAAGAAAATAGAAATCCTTACTAGGCCTCCCCAAGCCAAAAATCAACCTGAAAATTTAGACTTAGAAAGCTTGCAAAAAGCTTTCCAAAAACTATCAAATCAAGTCGTGGACTTGAAGAGATCAATCGAGGAGGAATCCTCAAGAAAAGTAAGTTTTAAACCTCCATTCAGAAAAAAAATTCCTCCCAATCGGCCAAATCAGACCACTAAAGGTCTCAATTTCGAAAGTTTGCGATATGATTTGAAAACTATTCTAGAAGCACATGATAATCATGCTTCCACCCCTCCTGAAATCTCTGAAGATGTAGCTAAGGAAGAAGTATCGAAAGAAGAAGATTCATCCCCCAATATCTTCGGTCACTTCTTTGATAGTATTTTCCAAGCAAATTTTGAAATTGTCCACCCCTACAACACAAGAAGTAAAACACAGAACAAACCTTCTTCTGAAGCAAGTAATAGTGTGCTTCCAAATCAATCGAAGTAAGATGAAATTAAACAAAGTTTAGTAGCCCCTATTTTAGAATACAATTTAATTGAAGATCTGAAAAAATTGAAGGCTAATATTTATGTTTTCGAGTTGCTGAAATTTCCCCTTATTTTGCAAAAAATGCTTCAAAGTATAGCAGAAAATAGTAAAAACAACAATCCTAGCAGTAAGAAAACTGTAGAAATTGGTTCTAAAACAGACAAAAAGATCCCAACTAAAACGACATCTAAACCTCTAGATAAAAGGGATTTGGCTGAAAAAACTGTATCAAATGTAGATAAAACAGTTTCAGCGACAGCGACAAAAAATCAGCAGAATTATGTTGTTAACGCTCGTAAAAATGTCATGCCTTTCTTATTAAATTTTGAAATTTTTAATAGGAATGTACATAATTGCATGGTAGATTTCGCCGCATCATAAAATGTGATGTCTTTATCTGTTTGTAAAAAAATCAACGCAAAAGTTCAGCCTTCTAATCTCAAAATCATTCAGCTTGATCGGACGAACGTTAAGGTAATTGGTAAACTTAAGAATGTTCTGGTTAGGTTATCTTCTAATCCTAAGGTTCACCAAATTATTGACATCATTGTTGTTGAAATACCTGAAGTCTATGGTTTGTTTTTAAGTAGGGACTAGTCCGAACAGCTACATGGTTACTTTGCCATAGATTGGTCTCATTTGTGGCTGCCAGAAAATGGACAGCCCAATAAAATTAGGATAAATCATGAACGTTATCTCAAGCACACCGTGACGGATCTGAATGATGCAAATGAACCTTTTACCGCATCTACTAATTCATTTGAAATGCAGGGAATGAATACCTTCTTTGGTAACTTCATGACCGAAAGTTCCCCTATCACTAATCCAGGGAAACAATCAGAAATTATGACCTATACTCACTTGTCAGCTTTGCCAAGTGTGCGAAACACTGCTGATGAAAATCAGATCTGGTCCTTGTACTTTGATGGATCCAAATGCAAAAAAGGATCCGGTGCAGGATGTGTACTCATAGATCCCACGGGTAATAAGACTTTCATTGCTTATTGATTAGAGTTCGAGTGCACTAATAACACCGTCGATTGTGAATCACTTTTACAAGGGCTTAGGAAAGCTTTGGATATGGAAGTACGAAATATAATGGTATTCGGTGATTCACAGCTCGTGGTTAGGCAGGTAAGAAAATCCATACATTGCTTATCACCACATCTGAAAAGTTACCAAACTGAGGTATGGAGTTTAATGCAAAAATTTTCAGTATTTAACATAAATTCAATTCCTAGACTAAGTAATCTGAAGGCTGATTTATTGGCTAATGTCGCTTCTAAACTATTGCTTGTATAATGTCTTTCTCCTAATGCATTTTCAATTGAATTGTTGTTCAGGTCATCGCTCCTGGAAAACATCACCAATTGGAGAGTATTCGACGATGACCAGCAGATCATCAACTTCTTTCATATGGAGGACACCTTCCAAGGTGCATTCATCGACGAAGGAACTCACGATGAAAACCTCTGCACCTTCACGGTAATATCAGATCCTAGATCTCTTGAATCGATGTCTGAGATGGTCAACTCTATTCCCATATCCGTTGTAAGACTAGAAAGGTTTTATGACTTGCATGATAAGTTTAGAGGGTCATTCAATTGTAAAATGAACAGTTCTTCTTTGACTTATGAGACAATAAATTCAGGGACTAAGGAAAATCCTCAAAATATTAATTTGGGAATGGGATGCTACGAGCAAGATCGATCTACCTTTATAAAATTATTTAAAGAATTTAAAGACATTTTGTCCTGGACATATGATCATTTGAAAACATTTTACCCTAATATCATACAACATATCATCCCCATGAAATCTCAAACCCAACCTTTTCAGTAGAAATTAAGAAAGATGCACCCTAAATTGGAACCCACTGTTAAAAAAGAACTAAATAAATTACTAAATGCAAAGATAATCTTCCCAGTGAGACACACACAATGGGTGTCTAATCCAGTTCCCGTAAGAAAGAAGAGTGGTGAAATTCGATTCTGTGTCGATTTTCGAAACCTAAATTGAGCATCTGATAAAGATAACTATCCCGTTCCTCCAATGGAATAGATTCTTCAGCAGGTGTCTGGTTCCAAAAGAATTTCTCTGTTAGATGGTTTTTCGGGATATAACCAGGTCCTCATGTCCCCCTCAAACCAACTTAAAACCACTTTCTACACCCTATGGAGCACTTATGCCTACAGGAAAATGCTTTTTGGACTAATTAACGTCAAAGCCACTTTTCAGAGAGAAATGTACATTGCTTTTCATGGCCTCATAAACCAATCTGTCGTGGTCTACCTTGATGATGTCACTGTTTTCCCTAAAAACAAGAAAGATCACTTGTCTCACCTCAGGGTTGTCCTAGAGCAATGCCGCAAGTATGGCATATCCCTCAACCCTAAGAAATCAGTCTTTGCAGTAGAGAAAGGCAAACTACTTGGTTTCATAGTGTTCAAAGATGGAATGATTATTGACCTGGAAAGAACCCAAACTATTGCTAAACTCTCCCCTCCCTCTTCCAAAAAAGCCATGCAGTCATTTCTAGGAAATATTAATTTCGTCAGAAGATTCATCCCGAGTTTTTCAAAAATGGTAAGACCATTACAGAATTTAATTAAAAAGGATGTTTTGTATCATTGGGGACCACAAGAAAGTCAAGATTTTGACTCCATTAGAAAATAAATAGTAGAAGCTTCTTCCTTGATGAGCCTCGATTTTTCCAAAGATTTCACGCTTTACACCTTTGCTTCTGATCGATCTTACACTACTGTATTAACACAAAAAAATGTTGAAAGTAATGAGATACCCTTTTCCTTCATCATTTCAGCCTTCAAAGGAGTAGAGTTAAATTACCCAGCAGTAGATCAATAGGCATATGTTGTTTTCAAAGCAGTGAAACATTTTCGGTCATACCTGTTGAAATCCAGAACCAAAGTAATTGTTCCTTACCCAGTTGTAAGAAATTTGCTAGTACAAAAGGAGCTGGGTGGGAAGAGAGAAAATTGGATGACATATTTATAGGAGTATGACCTTGAAATAACCCCTGCACAAATTTTTAGAGGTCAAGGCCTGTGCAAACTAGTCGTTGATTCAGTTAAAGAACATGAAAGTCAAATTAACACCCTAACTGTAAATCAGCACAATGGAAAACAAATCAATTGTACGCAAGTTGTTGCTAATTCTTGGTATGATGATATTAAATTTTATTTAACACATGGATCTTCTCCTCGCTATCTTGATCCTAAAAATAGAAGAGCACTAAGACTAAAATCTGCATCTTTCCAGTTAATAAACGATGTATTGTTTCGAAACAATTACGACGGTGTTCTTATGCGTTGTTTGGAAAAGGATGAAGTAGGGAAAGTACTATCTAAACTTCATGTAGGTGAAGCTGGTGGAAACTTCGGTGGAAACACCACTACTCACAAAGTGTTAAGAGATAGGTATTATTTTCCCACTTTGGTTAAAGGCACCCACACGTTATGTCGCAAATGTATAATTTTCCAAAAGGCTGCAAGACGGGTCAAAAAGGCAGTGTTTCCTTTGCTACATGTTGTTGTAGATTCCCCTTTTTAGAAATGGGGTCTTGAAATTATAGGACCTATTAATCCTTCTTCTTCACAGCAACATAAGTATATTATTACAACAATAGATTATTTTACCAGATGGTCTGAAGCTACACCTTTGAAAATGGTAAACACGAATCAGGTAGTATCTTTCCTTAATTCGCATATCATTACTCGATTTGGCATTCCCAAATGTCTAGTCTTTGATAATGAATCTTATTTCTCATTTTTGGATATGAATTTTTTTGCTTTATAAAAAGGGATTAAATTGAAATATTCTGCCAGCTACTACCCCCAAGGAAATGGTCTAGCAGAATCGACAAATAAAAATTTAATCAAGATCATTAAGAGGACAGTTTCTGAAAATCACAAAAACTGGCACAATGCGTTATTTAATTCACTATGGGCTGATAGAGTGACACCAAAAACCTCTATTGGTAATTCCCCTTTCTTTATCATCTACAGGAGAGAAGCAATCCTGCACCCTCATGTTTTTCTTCCATCTCTGCAATTATCGCAGAAAGTCCAAGAAGAGGTTTTCCCTCCTATGGAAAGTCGAATCAATGCCTTATTAAAACTGGAGGAAGTAAGAGCGCAAGCAAAGAAGAAGCTGGATCAACATCAGCAGATTGTAAAAAGTTGGTTTGATTCAAACCCTTCTTAAAATAGGAACTTAGAGGTAGGAGACTTGGTCCTAAAGTGGGATAAGCCCCACGAGGGAAAGGGGGAACACACCAAGTTCCAGAATCTATGGCTGGGATCGTTTGTAATCTCTGAAAAACTTGGTCCCATCTCTTTCCGTCTACACAATTTGGAGGGATAGCCAAATACTTTCCCGGTGAATGGCCAAGCTCTCAAAAGGTATTTTTCCTAATGATTCCAGATCCACATCTCTGTACATATTTTTCTTTTTTTATTTTCTTTTTGTTATTTGATTTTGGTTATTTTCATTTTGCTTATTTTTACTCATTTCTAAACAAATTTATGTCTGGGCCACCATGTAGTTCATGAAAGGAAACCAGAATGTCTCATCATAAAGAAACAGTCAAGGACATTTCAAAGCATCAGTGTTGTAAATTGATGAAACTCAAACTAGCAAAAGAAACTTTCTGTTCAAAATAGTCTTCCTGGTTTCACTTTATAATCACGAGAAGAGACTATCATCATTAAAACTCTTTACGTTGTCCCTGTTTTTAAAGAAAACAAATCAAGTATGCATTCCTGTCCTCGAAAAGTTGTTCTTATCAAAAAACTAATTTTAGATCATTATGAAGGTTGTCAAACAAAAAATTAATTTGGAAAATATCAAGTGTTTCGAAGTCTGAAATTTTCAGCATCACCCCTCGCTCCTGAAGATCATAAAATTTATGTCAAATTGTAAATAACCTCTAGAGAGCTGAAAGCACTACAAGGTGTGGGAAGTGTTTGTAAACCCGCCGAGATACTAAACAGGTCCGCAGGCAGCGGGTAAATGCATGCATGATTCCAAGACAACTTCGTCGGGGTACTGAACAGGTCTTCTGGTAGCGAAGCAATGTCGGGTTCAAGAAAATTATCAGGTATAAATTTTTGGTATTAATCGTAAAATGTCCTTCATCTTGAATTGATAATTCTTGGATAAGATAGAGGTGTCAGAGGGGGTTAATTGACATCCCTTCCAAGGCTAAAGATTCCTTCTTGCAACAGAGGCACTTTCAACAGTATTGGAGTTATTTGCCTAAACATCATCTCACTCGCAATTAAAACTTGTCACCGAATTGCATTTGGACAGAAACACATCTGACACTAGACTATGTGATTTTTTTTATTTTGATCAGGATGCTTGAGTTACTGTCGATCGTTCTTTAATTTTTCAATCATTATGATCTGTCCTAACATGAACCTTCTAGTGATTCATAGATAACTACTTCGCCCAGTAAGTCACCATTGTTGGCAGCCATACACGATTTCATTAGTTGAACGAGAAATTACATTTTCTGTAGTTGCCTTCACCTCATATTGTAAATATTATCGTTTTGAGATGAGTACTAGATTAGATAAAATGTTCATTAATTCTTTAAAGTTTGTGTTTTCGTTTTGTTTTATGTTCAATTCATGACTGAAAGCATGAATCAAACATGAAAAATTAGCCTCATATTATATTCTATATACAAGGCTTTCTTTTTAAGGGTCATCATGCTTATATTCAATTTAAATCTAACACTTGATTGACTTATCTTTGGAATGTTTTGGATATTGATATGATTTTTATATGCTTAGATGGTTTACATTTGAATTATGAGGATTTTTGTTTCGATATATTCAAACCCTTTACAAAAACAAGTGCTCGTGCTAGTAGTCATGTTAACCAATGCGCAGCTACTATACTCTGTACTTAACTCACCTTGCTGGCACAGTGAATTAATGAGCCTCTAATTATGGGTATAGGTTATCGATCCTATGTGTCGGGTTTTCATTACCAGGAATGGTGAAGCCCTACAACCAAACCCTCGATGTCCATGTTATGATAACACACAGCCCTCATTATGGTTTTTTCCTCTTCATACATTAGGATCTGCTCATATCGCTCCTACCATCCAAGATTAGAACTATTTTTGGTCACCCCTATTACATCCTAGTCGCATTTGTAATGGCTCATGTTGTGCATTTGGAACCCAATGGCTGTCAGGCATTGCTATCACATGATGATGCAGTCGAAGATTTAAAAATTCAAGGCTGGGATGCCTTCCTTAAAAGGTTTGAAGGCCATAACCTTCGGGTGGCAAAGGCCTTCACACAGAATTTTGATGGGTGCAGAGAGAAAATTCGGGATACCCAGTTAGAAGTAACTGGGGAGTTTGTGAGTGAAGCCATAGGGATATCATCCATCGGCAAGAAGTGGTTCAAAAACTCAAAAATTCAAGAAGTACCTTCGAGCCTCTTCATGACCTCCAGTAAAATCAATTGCTGCAAAAAAGGTATCCCTGTCTCTTTAGTTAAACCTAGGTGGCACAGCCTGTTGTTCATTCTCAAACAATTTGTGACCTATGAGGGTCGTTATGGTTTAATTTCCCTCTATCATATACGACTGCTTATGCATTTCATTCGTTATCAGTTGAACATGCCTTTTTATCTTTTGAGAAGCCTACATCAAATGTCTAAAAGGTTTAAGAGACAGAGCCTCAAATCCAGTCTTTTCCATCATGGCTTGATTAAGATTATGTTGATTCACCATTTGACAATCGTGGGCCACTGTTGGGATGGGTTCTTAACAAGAAATGGTTTTTTTACGGACGTGCCTGTAGAAAGCCCTAATTCGGATGAGCCATTGATTGAAAAAAAACTTGACATTTCAAGTAATGAACCAAGTTCTCTTAACAGAAATGCTCTAGAAGGGAAAGGCCAAGTCAATCTTCACATGAGAAAAAGGTTGTTGAATCTGAGTTAGTTAAACCTCCTGTGCATGATTTTGATACTGTTCAAAATGCCACTGTGAAATAGACAAAACAAAAACACACAGAATTAGGGTTTCATAACAAAAGAGTAGGTCGTCTTATTTCGAGAAAATTAAGGAATCAAACCAACTCTCATTTGAGCTCGATAGGCCCGATCGAGGTCAATGAGGTCTCGGATTCTGAAATTGAAGATTTCCTAGCTTTTGAAGACTCAGATTGTCAAGGGTTTGGTCCTCTTGAACCCTACGACTTTCTTACGAATCTGCCACCATGACTCAAGGGTGAGAAGGGCTTCTCTGGGATTGGGTTTGGTCAAGAGCAAATAGCAGGTAAAGATGATACATTCATGCTTGACTGCACCCTCCATCAAAAGGTCGTTCCTTCAGTACAGTGTGACGTTTGTCTGCATTGGATTGAACGATATTACACTGACATTCCCATCCTCCAAGATCGGATTAAAACACTCACAGCTCAAATCGAATCACGGAGATAGGAGAATCACAACCTCAGAGTAAACACAGAGAGGAAATCCAAACATCTTAAGAGGACAGGGAACATAATAATCAAAAATGCAAATAGTGTTAAAGCCATAATTAATTTCGAGCTACCCTGATCCATCTTTAGTCTCTTGTTGAAATGGTAAAACTATTTTCTTCTTATTACATTCATGTTATCTATTTTGAATCAAAGTAGTTTGAAATTAGATTTTGTTTGCTAAGATAATACTGGTTACAGAATCTTTCGATTCTGTAGCCAAGTCATTTTTAAATAAAAATTTAGAAATTTGTTGTTAATAACTTGTCTAATTTATTCTTGTTTTGTTTTTCAGGAAATAGTAGATCTTGATGTTGATCATCTGGGGGACACATGTTTGACTTTGCATTTAAATGATTAGTATTTTATTTTATGTTTGCCTTGTAAAAACTTTTATTAATTTTGAGAAGAATCAACTCAGTTATGAGTGGTTGTTAGCCCTCTATTATTGTAATATTTGATCTCATGAGATCTTATCTTATCCTAAGAGATAGGAAAATAGAATTTCAAAACTCTTTAAATATTGTTCATTTTGTAAGTAAAGGGATCATCTTGGCCTGGAACAGATTATGGATGAATGATTTTCAGAAATTAATGGAACAACGTATAGCATATTCATCTTCAGACCAATGTGAAGGTTGTCTCATTTAAGTTTTGTTTCTCTTATTTTGGGATATTAATGTGTTGCATAGCTTTAGTCTCAATGACATATTATTTTCCATTGTATTCATGCTTTAAATGTTGTTCATGATTTGATATTCCATATGTTATGACTGTGATCATCATTTTCAATTTTGATATCAGGTTTTTTCTTTGATGTTTAATTGATAGATAAAATGAATGTTTTACATAAATATTGCTCTGACCGTAATCGTCCATAATCATAAGATCACTAGATGTGTCCACTTTTCTGTTCTTAAATCTTTGTTGTTGATACACATCTTGAATTTATTCAGGAAAACTTTAGTATAAGACTACTGCAGATTTCTTTCACAGGCAGGGCAGCTGGATGCTTTTGTTTGCACAGAGGCACATACACAATTAACAAACTAATAACATGTTAGCTTCACCTACTTCTAATTTCTGTCATTATGTATTAGTGAAACAAGAAAGTTTTAGATTGGCTTTGACCGTCTGAGCATCTTTGTTTCATAACTCAGTTAATTCAAGTTTTATTTAATTTATAATTAGAAAACAGAAAATACAAAAAATGTTCTTTCTTTATCTGCTTCTTAAAACAATTACTTTTACATTGATTTTGCAAAGTTTTCATTAAAACTTGCAAACTGTAAATTATGTGTGTAAGAGATATGGTCATACTTTCTTTTTCTATTTAATATATTTTGTAAATAATTAGATTAAAGTTCATAGATTATTATAGTTTTTTAACATTAGTTAGTTTATTTTCTTCTTTATTTTAGGACCTAAGATTGGCTAACGGAGCTATTAAACCCATCATAACAGGTTACACCAAACGACTTGGGTTATTTAGACAACCCTGGACCAGACCTGTTCTTACAGTTGACAGCCTCTCAAATTTGTCTGTCAACAGAACCTAAGTGGGAAATGGAATAGGTAGGAAGAGGAAAACATATGGGCATGAGGAGCTTGTGGGAAGATGAAGGTGAACGGTTTCTTGAGGATGAATAAACACAGTATCGGCTACTTACAAGGATAGCTTGCGAAAAATAGATCTTGCGAGGAAGGGAGAGATAATGGTTGAGATTGCCATGTCCTTTGGCTTATCAATCCAATGAATGTTGTAAGCTCACATATTGGTCATGGAGCCATTGTGTTGTATTTTATTATTAACGAATACAATAATTAGGTTTCCAAATTAAATCATCATGTCTATGCATGAAATAATTGTGAGATTATATGGTTGTGGTATATATTGTATGTACTATTGTAGATTATGTTTCCTTTTCTTAGACAATTATAAAAATATGAATAATGTCCATTTCTATGGATAATGGTTCAATTGTGATTATATACAAGTGGTTGCAGGTGTGTGAGAAGTACGTACTTGGATTGGTGATCACTTGCACATGGGCACAAGTCTCTGGAAAGACCATGCCTTTTATTGATGATTTTATGTATATGGGTGCAACTGATGATGTTAATTTGTTGTATGAAGCTATTGTATTTGCATTGATGTAGAAGATTTATATTGAGATCTCGTTGAATGAGGCCAGCGAAGATGAGCACTCTTGTTGCATGAACCTAGAGATTTCCTGGTGGAGTAGAAGTGGGTTTGTGCTCTGTAGTTTTGAAGTCTGCATAGGAAGGATGATTCCTAGGATTATGAGCTAACCATGAATGTAGGTTTAATTAGATTAAATTTCAGGATGACGCAACCAAGAAGAATGCATGGAGATGTTGCCAACTATTTGGAAAGTGTTATAAAGGTTACAAACCACATGTTGTGGATTGGAAGAATGTGGTGGTAGATGGTTAATGCATAATTGTGTTATGCGGGTGTGTAAGAAGAAAATATGGTGGTTGAGGCATGTTGGCACAGGGGCAAACCCAGGGTTCAATGCTTCAACGGTGCACCAACAATAACCTAACAACCGGCCCTTTCGGCAACACCTACGAAGCAGATGAAGTCTCACCCAAGGTAGAGGTAGGGGTGGTTGTAGGACTCAAGCATCTGCAACCTAGCTGGGACACAAATCTATGATTATAGCACACTAACAAAACACTTAGTAGTTAATATTCATCAATAATTCACCTTTATTCACATTGCAGGATCAAACCCTTATTATGGAACAATGCGGTATTCAACTAGATCTAACACATCTAAGCACTTAGCATATGGAAATAGATTAGATATGGAATTTATTTGTATCGTTCAACACTAAACTACCATATTAGATTCATCTAAACACATACTATTGCACTAAGCATAAATCATAAGAACAATGTAACAACCACAAAGCACAAAGTAACCATAACACAGGATATACGTGGTTCACCCCCAGCGTGGGGCTACGTCCACCAACTCTTATTATCTTCTTATTATCTTATGTCAAGCTTCTTACATGCACAGAGCATCAAAACCCTACTCCATAGAGGACACGAGATATGTGAACACCTCACCAGATCCTCCTTCCCCAAGCCAGGTCCTAGCACAAATCCTTCTATAGTCTGTGCCCAGAGCACTACAGATGGCCTACACTTAGCTTCGCAAATATCAACATACACTAAGCACAAAGCCTCTTACAATACTTGCACTTAACACTTTTGGCCTACAACATCGCTACTTACTTACTTTGCCTAGTTATCTATTTATAAATTACAAACATGCATAAACATGGGTAAACCCATGGGTCGATATCCCCATACCTGTTACATAAGCCCAAACCCAAAAGTGCCCTAAAAAGGGGCTGAGATCCCACGATCTCCGCTTCAACTTGTGCTCTGCCTTTGACCAGCATGTTGAAATCCCAAAATAGGTCAAACATGACCAAGGATATCCAAAACTTGGTCAAGGGCCAACAGGCCCCCAACACTCACATGTGACTCGTCCCAACTCACTCAGATCTGGGTAACCCTGCCTCAAAAGCCTCGAGTCGCTTTGACCTGCTACTTCGCCAGAGYCTCCTGCTCAGAAAAATCTTGAATAGTTGCCTCGGTTATAGGTCCCTCCAATCATTTTTCTACCGAGGTGACTACTTGTTTCAGATCTACTCCTCGTCTTTCAATCTCCTCAACAAGTAGGCAGGCTGCATCCTAGACTGGCTGGAGCTTCTGAGTCACTTCCATGAATTTTCTCTGTATGGCATGGACCTGTTGCTGAGTCATGCATTGTTCTTAGGATATTTTCATTCTCTCAACTGCTGACAGGAGTTTCAATTATGCTTTTACTGTTGTTACTTGCTTCTTTTCTTCCTGGAGCTGTGACTCCAGTGTCTTTAGTTTATGATCCTCTATAAGGTGCTCATAATTCTGCGCACTTCAACTGCTAAGATGTTTACATTCCAAGGATAAGGCCTTGATTTTCTTGACTATGCTTCAGGCGGCTTCTTCTCTTTGGTCTCACACTTCTTGCGGAGTGCTTGGCACTGTTTATAGCTCTATTTCCACTACTCTCTATTGAAGCTGTTGGATAGCTTTAGCAAGCTTCATGACTTTATTCTCCACTGGTTCTTCCTCCATCTGTTCCAAGCCTGTCACAGAGCGAAGTGCTATGTTGACTTCTTATTTAACTCCGACCTGCTCTTCGAGAAGATATTCTTTCTCCTGCTGTATCTGTGCTCTCTCCTCTGCGAACTTCACTTGGAGTTCATCTTTTTCCTGTTGTGCAATTTGGAATTTCTCTATGACTTCCTCCTGTACTTTCTTCAAGGCCTCTGTGATCTGTTCTTTTTCTTCTTGTACATGAATAAGGAAAGCTTAGGTCGCATTGGCTATTCTGCGTTGTTGGGTAGGCTCATCTCCCAACTCTGTTTCTTCTGATGGCGGGGTCGTAGTGGACACTGCACGGCTAGAATGAAGGGCTTATTGTACAACTCATAGCTCTGCTTCAATTCTTTCATACATGGTCTCCTATTTTGCTTCATTGTGTTGTAGAATATCTTATGAGGTATCTGATATAGCAACAATGATTAGGTTGATGTCATCCACCGTAAGTACAGTCTCCATCTTGGGCTTGCTAGCTTTGGAATTCTTCTGCGAAGAAGGTTTAGTGGGGGAAACCTTTCTTTTCTTGGAGGCCTCGGCCTCATCAATGGTATCCCTAGGCAGTGTTACTTTGCCTTGCTTCTACTTGTCTTCTTCCCCATTTTTCTCTCCTTATTCTACTTCATCATCACCTCCTCCTCCTAGTGACTCTAAAGCAGTTTCATCTAATACACTGTTCATATCATGTGCCTCTTCTTTCTTCTTCCTTCTGCTACTGCTAGGTGCATCATACTCTTCACGAGTAAACATCAGACTTCCTATTAGGTCAGGGTCGGACAGTTCAACCTAGTCTACCGGGATAAGGAACTTTTTGGGCCATTCCTTAATGATTTCTTCCATTTCCTACTCTGTAAGCTTATAATAGGACTGAAGCTCTTCTTTACTTTCATCTGCGTGCGCAGTGATATAAATAAAATGCCTATCTGCGTGAAACTTTTCCATTGGCCTGAACCTATGAAGGGTGTTCGGCGTTATACGAGGGAAAGACTCAAAATCCATTTTCAACTATAGGTGGTATCCATGGAACACCGCGTTCGACTACTATTGTTTCCCCATATTGCTTGAATACCAGAGCATGGTGAACTTTGCCGCTAGAGGTTCAAATGGCTCAATGTCCAGGAAGGTCGCTCCTACCGGCATCTCCCAAGTAATGAACATGATGAGGATCAGCAGGCAACTAAAATGGAACTCATATCCCTGATCCTGAGCTTCGTGGAAGTCCAATTATAATTGGTTGACTAGGTAACTAGCCCAATTCATTTGGAGTCCTTCCACGCATTTTTCGGCGAGGTCAACGACAAACCCCGTGACCTGCGTGGGTCTTTTATTCCTTACTAGCTTACCAGTAATCAACTGGCAAGCAAGGAACACTGTGCCATTATGAATGGAGGCTACCTTGTAACCTCGCATCCCCTTCTCCACATCATTGTAGGTATCTTTAATCCTTTGTGCCAGGGCGTGGTCTGTAGCCTTCCCTGGGTAAAAGTCTTGTGGGTCTAGTCCTTGCAAACTTAATCCTATGATCCTATGGATCAACACCAGATCGACGGTGATGCATCTGTCCAGCCACAGATAACCACCATGGAAGCATGACAATAGGCATTTAACACATGTGTTAACCTCTTGATGCCTTCCAAAATGGGGTATCTTCATTACATTCAGAATAGTGGACTACGCGATGTTCATGGTCCACGGTTGGGGAATGATCTTCGATTTGTTTCCCTTCATCTTCGTCAAATATTTGTGAGGTGCAAGCATGCCATAGCTCTTGCGGTCACCTAGATTATAGCCATTGATCTTTAATGTCAGAGTCTTCTCCAGTTGTCGTTTAACTGCGTGTATCCCCTTCAGGAGGTACGTCATAATCAGGGTGTAGTCAAAGTCCCTCGGGACACTGTCATGACTCACCACACCGGCCAGGGGTGGGATGTAATCGGGCAGGATGGATGGAATTAACTTCGCATTCACCAAGTCATCACGAAGCTTGGTTCTTTTCTCGGATGTAGCTTGGGATGGTCCGGATCTGCGAGCAGTCGATGGAGAGGCTTGCACTCCTCTCATCGATGAATCTTGAACTCCTACAGACATCACCTCCTCAGCCATGAAGTCGATTAGAATTTATTTGACGGACTTTTCTACTGTGCTAATGTCATCTGACATGCATGCTTAAGATTGAGTATCTCAAGTTGATGAAAAAACACTCACTGCAATAGAACGGGTGGCGAAGTCTCAATGAACATAGCGCGGTAGTAGTTAGCTCTCTATGCATTCAAATAATCACTATTTTCAAAAGTGTTCTCATTGCAACGTTTGACGAGATAAATAGACAATGTCGTAATGGTTCCTTCCAACGAGTTGAAAAATCCTTAACTAATTTAGTTTCATCGGTTATGGCACAGTCCCAACAGTCCAATGGCGATCTTACGGGCCATAACTACTTTCCTAACCATTCAGGAGCATTGATCTAATGGTCATAATACTTCCAATGGTCATATTGCTTCGTCATGGCGAAGTGCCCATCTACGCTGTACTAATATTTTGGCGAAGTTCAAGTTTTGAAAACCTTCCTTCTGTGAAGTTCTCTCTGGAGATTTTTTCAATTTTTCTAACTTTTCTTTCTTCTTGCTGAGCTTTTTAGCCTTCTTTCCTGTAATCTGAGTTACTGGGTTTCTTTTTCCATTTTTATTCTTATCTTCTCTTGGCATAGTAACTCCGCATTGTTGATGATATTTAATAGGGTTCAAGGGTGATACTTCTAGTCTGTTTGAGGTAGGTGCTCTATTTTCTTGTCTGGACAAGTCTTCCAAGTCTTTCTGTGTTCTGTCAGCTTCAACATCCAAGTCTCTGATCCTTAGTAACCTTGACTTGTTCTCATGTTCTTATATTAAGTGGTTTATTCTCCTAGTCATGAAATCTTTTAATTCATGCTTTTTCTACTCTAGGGATTCCTCTTCTTGTTTTCTTCGAATCTGATCTTTCTCAATCCAAGTTTTTCCTAGCAGCATAGCAAATGGGGAATTTTCCTCAACAAATTTAATGACCTAAAATTCTTCCTCTGCCGAAGTTCCATGAGCATGCATAGATGTCTAGGTATTTCTTCCACGTAGAGTTATTATCTTTCCTATAAATAATCCTATTCCTCCCAATGAAGCAATCATATCAGGCTTTCCCATAATTTCCCGAGTTCTTTTTGTCATGATATTCACCTGTGTTTCCTCATCCAGAACACAGTCTATGCCGAAGCCCCCTATTCTTGCTTCTATGCTCTCCTTCTTTTTTAAGATCTTTGATAGATTGGTATCTTTGTGACTATTCAGGGTTTCTTTCATCTACAATAATACAGTCTCTAATTCTTTCTGGGATTCTGACATAGTCTTAGTCTGTTGTCCTTTCTCATGGTTTTCTTGTTCCATATTCAATTTTTCAAGTTTAGTGATCATTCTAGGGAAATCCAAAACTTCATGGTCCATAGCATTACAACAAAGACAACTAGGTCTTCTACCAAGGCATTCCTTAGCCAAATGTCTTGGTCTTCTGCAACTATAACAAAGGGTTAATCCTCTCTTTCTCTTAAATGATCCCCAGCCTTTCCTGTACTACGCACTAGGGTTATATTAAGTAGCCTACAAAAAATTATTTCTAGGATCCTACATCCAATTGTTAGTCCAAACATTCTTTCTATGCATAGGAATAACATATCTATCAGATATACTCATATCAAATCCTCTTTCTTCTAACTGTGCACTGGTTTTCAATCTAGGACCAAATCTATCAAACATACCTAGATTCATACTTTCAAAGAAAAAAAATTCACTTATCTTACTTTTAGCAGAGCACAAAGCTTTCAAATCTTAAAAAAATGTATGTTCTTACCTTTTTCAAAGCACCAAGCTTTCAGATCTTACCTCTTTTCTTCAGATCAGACTTTTCTTCTTAGTACAAAGATTCATAAATCAAGTAGAATGTTGCGCACTAAAGCAATAGATCTACGCACAGAGCTTTCTCTTTTCCTCAGTTCCCAGCAATCACAGTTTCAGGTCTCGGCAACAGAACCATTTGTTGGCACAGGGGCAGACCCAGGGTTCAACGATTCAACAGCACACCAACAAAACCCTAACTACCATCCCTTTCAGCAACACATGTGAAGTAGATAAAGTCTCACCCGAGGTAGAGGCAGGGGTGGTTGCAAGACTCAAGCGTCTGCAACCTAGATGGGACATAGATCTGTGATTATAACACTCTAACAAATCACTTAGCAATTAATATTCATCAGTAATTCACCTTTATTCATGTCACAGGATCAAACCCTTATTATGGAACAATGTGGTATTCAACTAGATCTAACACATCTAAGCACTTAGCATATGGAAATAGATTAGATCTGGCGTTCATTTGTATTGTTCAGCACTAAACTACCATATTAGATTCACCTAAACACATACTATTGCACTAAGAATAAGTCATAAGAACAATGTAACAACCACAAAGCACAAAGTAACCATAACATAGGATATACGTGGTTCACCCCCAACGTGGGGCTATGTCCACCAACTCTTCTTCTCTTCTTATTATCTTTTGTCAAGCTTCTTACATGCACAGAGCATCAAAACCCTACTCCGCAAAGGACAGGAGATCTGTGTGCACCTCGGCAGATCCTCCTTCCTCGAGCCAGGTCCCAGCACAAAGCCTTCTATAGTCTGTTCACAGAGCACTACATATGGCCTACACTTAGCTTCGCAAATATCAACATACACTAAGCACAAAGTCTCTTACAATACTTGCACTTAGCACTTTTGGCCTACAACATCATTACTTACTTACTTGTCCTAGTTATCTATTTATACATTACAAACGGGCCTAAACATGGGTAAACCCATGGGTCGACATCCCCATACCCATTACATAAGCCCAAACCCAAAAGTTCCCTAAAAAGGGGTCGAGATCCCACGATCTCTGCTTCGACTTGCGCTTTGCCTTCAACCAGCCTGTCGAAGTCCCAAAATAGGTCAAACATGACCAAGGATCTCCAAAACTTGGTCAAGGGCCAACACGGCACAACCCTAGTGGTTGTATCATTATTTGTGTGGAGAAATCTCTATGGTTACAATCTATAGGAGCATTTTTGGAGCAGTTGCGTACCCAATATTGAGTAAGAGAACTAAAATCCAATGCATATGTACTTTGATGAGTAGGGGGTGGACTCCCTCTGCATCAATAGAGTATAATGAATTTACGATGCTTGACATAGCTAATTAATTTAAGAATTCATGGAGCTAAAATACCAATGAGATCATGCAGAGAGATGAGAGGTTCTACCTCAGTTTGATCAAAGGTTGAACTAGTATTGTTTTCCTAGGGAAACAATTCGGGAGGGGAAAAATCACCTTCATCTTCATAAATATCCTTATAAATGGCCATAAAAATATTTATCTCCTTACATTTTCTCCCTAGAATAAATTTTTCATCACAATTGTAGCAAATACCCTTAAGTTGGTGTTCATTCAATTCTACCCTAGTTAATTTATGGGCATTAAGAGGGGAGGGAGGGGATGGATTGGTGGAGTGAAAATGGGGAATAAAGGATGGATTTTGTATTTGAGTAGTGACCACCTTTTGTGATTCCTTAGCTCTATGAGTGGATTCAAGACATGTTTTAGGGAGAGTCATTAGGACATGACCTTAAGTATTGTCCTTGAGTATTGACCTTGAGTATTATCCAACATGCCTTCGGTGTAGAAAGCCTATTGGTCAAAAGAAGTGACGTAGTCTTCAATTGTACTGGATTGTTTAAACTTGGTCAAATAACCCAAATGATGGGTGTATATGTCAAAATGTTCATAAAGATCGACAACAAATCGGTTCTAAGAAAGATAACCTCAGTGGGAATTTTTACACCATTGTTAACTTTCTGGATCTAGATAGAGGACACCGACACAAAATTTGATTAAATAATCACTAATTCCACGTAATGAGAAACATTATTTCCATTTGAGTGACCTATCCTGTGGTGTCTGATCCATCAAATTTATTAACCTCGAATTGAGGAAGATTCAGATCATGAGCAAAGGAGTTAGAATAAAAATCCATGGAATTTGATGATTCGACTCCCTCTTGGTGGAAATGATGTCCCGAGGAGTGAGAGCCCTTGAGTTGAGTAACAAGTGTTTTCAATGAGTTCAACTAGTCAGTGAGATGGTCAAGGTCGACAAGCTTGGAACCAATGGTAGCAATGTTGGAATTAACTTGAGATAAAATTTCATTGGTTTGAGTTTTATTTGTTGTGAAGTCATTCTGTAGGTTGTGAAAGGATTTTTCCAGGGAATAAAATTTGTTGTCAAAGTCTTGGTTGTGGGTTTCCATCTAAGGATATATCCAAGTAGTAAGAGGGTTGGTGGGTCCACACAAAAAGGATTATGAAAGAGGGATGCCACTATGATCAGCATTATGTGACGAATCTAGTGAGATAGGTCCCAAATAAGGGTGCTGGATAGGGAAGGTGGGTCAACACAAAAAAAAGGCTTATGAAATAGGGGTACCACTACGATTGGCGTGTAGAGAGGAATATATTGAGATAGGTCTGAAATAGAGGTTCCAGTGGAATCACTTATGCTCTTTTTTTTTCTTTTTTTCTTTTTTACTCATGTGGAGTCATACTCTTGTCTGAATAATACTGCAATGACAAAATTCCCAAATTCTTAATGTTGAAGATTGTGTAAGAATTTTTCAACCTGGATGGAGAAAGTAAGGTTGCCCAAAACTGGATGTGCAAAATTTCAACATTGTTTCTATTTTGGAAGCAAGGGGTATGGTTTTGAGTGTTCCTAAGGACAAGGGAGTGCCCTGTGCTATATCTCTCTTATATAATTTCGAGGTCCAACAGTAGTACTTGTTCCAATATCTCAAGGCTCTAACTAAGGAGGGTTAACCGTACCCTTAGTTGTACTATTGTATTTCCCAGGTACGTGAGAGTATTCTTCCCAAGTGTTTTTCTTGATGCCACTATAGAAATAAAGCATTCAAATGGCTAAGCTATGGCTATTTTTAGGATACCTATAGGACTCCCAATATATCATGTTGGTTGTGGAGCTTGATTATCTTCCTGATTTAGAGGTCTTTGTTTTCAGCCATGTTTATACCCCATGAAAACTTTACACCCCAGAAGAATGTACACTCCTCCACGTGGGGGAGTGCAAAGGGGGGTTACCCCCTTGTGCGAGTTTCGGGGGTAATTCCCCCGGTTGGGGGGTCCAGGAGAAAGTGGGGGTTCAGGGGACAACGTTTCTCGATGGCAGTTCAGGGGCAAAGCCCCCGAAGGAAAATTTTCCTTGTAAATGTATATTGCAATTTTCATTGTAAATCTAGACCATTCTTTATAAAGTCACAGATATGACAGTGGATGTTATGTTAGGGTTTTTTTCCCTAGAAGACAACCCTCTTTTATGATGGAAATGTATTGCAACTATGTATCATTGTGAATATTGTATTTTGAGAGAGGATATTGTGAGAGAAAGAAGAGGAAGTTACAGTGGGTGTGTTGTAGGTTGTATCCCTTCATTTGTTGGATAAAAATAAAGGAAGGACCTGGAAATTTCTCTTGTGGGCATAACCCACACTGGGTGAACCACGTATATCTATTTATTTATTGTATTGTGTATCTTCTATGTTTTATTTCCACATTTATTTTATTTTATTTCTACGTGATCCTGTTTTTCTAACAACTGGTATTAGAGAGAAAGGTAACTCACAAGAAAAGAGGGTTTCTGGTTTGAGTGCGAGCAATGGCAGGAGATGTAAAGTTTAGGGTCAAGAAATTTAATGGCCAAAAATACCAGTTATGGAAGATGCAGATGAAAGATTTTTTATATCAAAAGGATCTATTCTTACCATTGGGTGGAATAGAAAAGAAGTCTATGGCCATGAAGGACGAAGAATGGGAGGTTCTTGATAGAAAGGCACTAGGAACTATACGGCTGAGCCTGACAGCGTCGATGTCTTTCAATATTTCGAAAGAAAAGACAATGAAGGAGTTGATGGATGCATTAGCTAAACTGTATGAAAAACCCTCGGCGTCCAATAAGGTATTTCTAATGAAGAGATTATTTAATATGAAGATGTCAGAAGGTGGGTCTGTTGCAGATTATTTAAATGAATTTAATATGGTTACTAATGAACTAAGTTCTATAAAAGTGGACTTTGATGATGAGACCAGGGCTCTTCTAATCTTGTGCTCATTTCCATAAAGTTGGAACGGCTTGGTCATGGTTGTAAGTAACTATGTCTCTGGTTCAAACACTTTAAAATTTGATTATGTTGTTGGTGTTATCCTTAGTGAGGAAATGTTATGGAAAATCACAGGTGAGACATCAAGTAATGTGTTAAACATGGAGAATAGGGGAAGAAAAAAGGATAGATGAAAGGGCTTAGGGAACCATGGGAATTCTAGGAAGGGAAGATTCAAATCCATATTTGGAAAGATAGAGTGTTGGAATTGTGGGAAGAAAGGACATATGAATAAAGGCTGTAGAGTTCCAAAGAAACAAAGAGATGGACAACAGGAGAAAAATCAAGAAGAAAATATAACAAATGATGTGTTACAAGATTCTTTGGCTATAGATAATATTTTTTAGTCTTGGGTAGTAGATTCAGGGGCTTCATTTCATTCCACACCCCATAGGAAACCTTTTCTAGATTATGTTCAATGTGATTTTGGATAGGTTCATTTGGGTGATGATGCACCATGCAAAATTGTTGGAATGGGAAAGGTAAAAATAAAGCAAAGCAATGGAAACCAATGGTTGTTGAAAGAGTTAAGACATGTTCCATATCTAAGGAAAAATCTAATTTCAACAGGGAAGTTGGCAAGTGAAAGTTGTATATCCATATTTATAGATAAGGTGTGGAAGGTCACCAAAGGATCATTTGTGATAGAAAAATGAGAGAAGGTAGGTACATTGTATTTATGTACTGGTAATATTGAATCTTCTATCTCTTTAACTTCTATAGGAGTGGATACAGCATTGTGGCATCATAGGCTTGGACACATGAGTGAGAAGGGTATGCAAATACTTCACAAAAGAAATTTGTTTTCGGATCTTAAACAAATTGATTTGTATTTCTGTGAGCATTGTGTTTATGGAAAACATAAGAGAGTTAGATTTCTCAGAGTCGGAAAAGAAAAGAAGAGTGAAAGGTTAGATCTTGTGCATACAGATGTACGGGGACTAGATCAATTATCATCTCTTGGTGGACCTTGTTATTATGTTACTTTTATTGATGATGCAACTAGAAAAACTTGGGTTTATTGCATTCGACAAAAATATGATGTTTTTAATACTTTTAAGAAATGGAAAGCTTTGGTTGAGAATGAGACAAGAAAAAGGTTGAAGTGTCTCATATCAGACAATGGAGTTGAATATTGCAGCAAGGAATTTGATGATTATTTTTCATACCATGGGATTCGTAGAGAGAAGACAGTTCCAGGAACACCACAAGAAAATGGTGTGTCAAAAAGGATGAATGGGACAATCATGGAGCGTGCAAGGAGTATGATACTGCATGTTGGTTTTCCCTTACAGTTCTGGGCATATGTTGTAGATATTGCTGTTTACTTAATAAACATAGGACCTTCAAGCTCTTTGGATGGTAGAATTCCAGAGGAGGCATGGATAGGTAAAAAGGTAAACTATTATTTTTTGAAGACCTTTGGCTGTGAATCATTTGTCCATATTGATAAAGAAAATAGAACAAAGCTTGAGGCAAAATCCAAGAAGTGTACATTTATTGGATACGAGGTTAATGATTTTGGTTATCGCTTATGGGATTATGAAAATAAAAAAATCATTAGGAGTAGAGATTCCATATTCAATGAGAAGTTCATGTGCAAATATCAGTTGCAGGGAAAGAAACAAAAAAAACAAAAACTAGAATACATAGTGCTTGATGAGATTACTAAAAAAGAAATTCCAAAGGAACCAGAAAATCAAAATGTACAACAACAGAAGCAACAGGTACCTCAAACTCCTCCAAGTGTTGTTAGAATATCTACGAGGTTAATTAGACCCCACGAATGATACTCTCCTTCATTGTATTATTTATTGTTGATTGATTCTGGTGAACCAGAATGTTATGAAGAGGCAATGTAGGTAGACACCAAAAAGAAGTGGGAGAAAGGAATGAAAGAGGAAATGGATTCCCTAGTAAATAACCAGACTTGGCATTTGGTTCAGTTTCCTGGAGGAAAAAGAGCATTACATAATAAATGGATTTACAAGTTGAAGAAAGAAGATGGAGGCAGAAAGCGGTACAAGGCTAGACTTCTTGTAAATGGGTTTGCACAAAAGAAAGGTATATATTTTGATGAAATATTTTCTCATATTGTTAAAATGACTTTAATTATGACTATTTTAAGTCTCGTGGCAATAGAATATTTGCATATTGAACAGTTAGATGTAAAAACAACTTTTCTCCATGGGGATTTGGAGGAAGAGATTTATATGCAGCAGCCACAAGGGTATGAGGNGTCAAAGGGAAGGATAATTTGGTATGCAGGTTGAAGAAGAAATTGTATGGCCTAAAGCAAGCTCCAAGGAAATGGTATTTGAAGTTTTATAGGTTTATGAAAAAACAAGGTTATAGTAGATGCCATTCTGATCACTGTGTTTATTTTAAAAGGCTAGAAAATGGAAGCTATATTATCTTGCAATTATATGTAGATGACATGCTTGTTGTGGGGTCTAATATGTGGGATATAAATGTGCTCAAGAAGAAATTAGCTAATTCATTTGCGATGAAGGATTTGGGTGCTGCAAAGAAAATCCTTGGTATGAGAATAACAAGAGACAAGAAAAATCACAAATTGACATTGTCTTAGGGTGAGTAAATAGAGAAGGTGTTGGATAGGTTTAGAATGCAGAATGCGAAACCAATTTGTACACTTTTGGCTAGCCATTTCAAATTAACTAAAGACACTGGAGGAGATAGAATACATGTCTAGGGTCCCTTATTCATCAGCAGTTGGCAGCTTGATGTATGTGATGGTTTGCACAAGACTAGATATTGCACATGCAGTGAGAGTTGTGAGTAGGTATATGAACAATACAGGTAAAGAACATTGGGAGGCAGTAAAGTGGACTCTCAGGTATTTGAGAGGTACTACTACTCATGAATTTTTTTTTAAGTTTCATACACTGTTCTACAGGGATATGTTGATTCAAATATGGCATGTGATAAAGATAGTTGGAGGAGCACCACAGGTTATGTTTTTACTATAGGTGGAACAACAATAAGTTGGATTTCAAAATTGAAAAAGGTTGTTGCACTTTCAACATCAAAGAAAGAGTATTTTGCTAGTACAGAGGCTAGTAAAGAGATGATTTGGTTACATAGGTTTATGGAGGAATTGGGAAAGAAGCAGGAGAATAGTAGTTTGTATTTTGACAGTGAGAGTGCCATTCATATTGCAAAGAACTCAGCATTCCATTCGAAGACTAAGCATATACATCTCAGGTACCATTTCATATGATCCGTCTTGGAAGATGGAAATTTGAAGTTGGAAAAGATACACACTAGCTAAAATCCTACAAACATGTTAACTAAGGGAGTAACCAGGGAGAAACTGAGTTCCTGCTCATTTTTAGTTGGTCTTAAAGAATGAAGATGAATATTGATGCAGTGCCCCCACCTCAGCAGGGTCTGCTGACCTCCCGGTCTCTACATCTTCTCAATCTTCGAGCTAGATCAGCTCTTCAATTCCCCGCTGGAATCTTCAAGAAATGTCCACATGTCCTTTTCACAAAACTCCACTGTGCAAACAAGCACCAAGCGCAAGCTTCTCTCACACGACCACTGGTTGTGACCACGAGCCTAACCCAAAAGGTGTTTCGCGATTTCATGTGTTGGGTCTTTGCATGTGAATCACCTTGATTCTCCCAACCACCGAAACCCCGACAGGAGTTTAGCATGTACTAGCTCCTCCCCTATATTCCTTCAATGTGAACATGGGAAGTGACCATGCACTTGAATGAAAGGTGCCTCACGATTTTTCATTTGTGACTCTGGGGGTCTCCCTACCTCTGTTCTCCCGATAGCCAAAATCACGATGGAACTAAATCAACGGCCCAGATTCTTTCTATGATCAAAAGTTGTGATCAAGTCATAATTTCACATTTCACGACTTTGTAGATCACCCTACCTCCGTTCTCCCGATAACCGAAACTATGATGGCACTAGATCAATGGTCCAGATCTTCTCTTCGATCAATGGTTGTGATCATGTTGGGATTTCATGTTTCACGACTTTGACTCTTATGGAGTCTCTTCGACACTTAGTCAAATTCCAAATCTGTGCACTCCTTGCAGCAGATTCCTATGTAAGACTTGGTTCTTGCGGATGACTGTGCACACCTTGTAGCAATCGATTTACACTCCTTGCAAAGGGAAAGTCTTGTGTTATCTCTTCTGAGCTTCAGAATCGAAACAGATCCCATCACGCACTCCTTACATTCTATGTGCACACTTTTCACTCACTCAATAGAAGAGACACAATTGAAAATCATATTAACATTCACAGTGTCATCCATTCATAATAAAATTCATTCATTTCTGAAAACACAATAGGAGAGAATAACAAACAGTAACAGCATCACGCATTTGGATAAATTTTCCTCTATTATATTCATTTAGAAAATAAAAATGGCTACAGATATTCTCAAACAGCAAATAAAACTCAAAAACTCATACTAACTCGTAGCAGCCTCATTTGGGCATACAAAACCTCTATTTATCTCAGAGGGTCCTTAGGGTTTCCCCCACAACTACTCATCTACTCAAAACGAAAACCTAACTGCTACCTAAGTTCGATTACATTCAAGGCTAGGAGTGAAAACTCCCAGATCACTCGTGATCATCATCTTCCAAGTGTTTGACCTTCTTTCATTTTTCCAATTAGCTCCAAAAGATTTGCAGTAACTCCCAGTGTTTCAGATTCTGAAATGATTCCCAAGCATTGAGTTGTCCCGCCACGTGTGCTCGCTGACGATGCTCCTGCATCATACTCCCCTGAACAAAAATTTATGGACTCTTGTCCATGATCTCCTGCACCGACTTTCCATGCTTCTGGATATCAACTTCATTTTCCCAACTGGCATCTTCTATTGGGCGTCCCTTCCATTTGACCAGATATTCAAAATAAGTGTTTGCCCTGGTCGTTTTGTCAATTATTTGATCAACAATCTTCTCCATCTGTGGTTTTTCTGCTATAGGAAGTTGTTTCTCCCACTGAATATTATCTTGATCTTTTGATCCCTCTGTGTCATCTTTCCTATAAGGATATAGTTCTGAAACATTGAATATGGGTAATATGCCCACATCATCTGGAAGCTCAATCTCATAGGCATTTGCATCAAAATTCCTTAAGATCTTACATGGTCCTATATTCTTCATTTTTAACCTGTTATACGTCCCCCTAGGGAACATTTCTTTCTTGAGATGTGTCAAAACCTGAACTCCCACCTCAAATTGAAGTTCTATGCGATGTTGATCAACTCTCCACTTGTACTCTTGGCTAGAGTTTTGTAATTTTCCTTTGATCTAGCTATGGAGCTTCTGCATTTCAGCAGCAAAATATTTTGCTCCAGTGCTTCTGATCTCACTATGTCCCAAGTCTCTCAACTCAGATACTCCCATGGATTGCATTCCATATAATATATGGAATGGGATTTTTCCAGTGCTTCTATTTGGCAATTCATTGTATGCAAATTCTGCTTGTGGAAGAATATGATCCCACTAGTTATGATGCTCAATGACCAGACTCCTCAACAAGTTTCCCAAACTTTTGTTTACCACCTCAGTCTATCCATCTGTTTGAGGATGATAAGCTGAGATGAAGGATAGATCCGTCCCCAACTTCTTCCACTGTGTTCTCCAAAAATGACCAACAAATTTTGTGTCTCTGTCTGAGACGATGCTTCTGGGTAGGCCGTGAAGTCTCACAACTTCCTTGAAAAACAGATTTGCAACATGTGTTGCATCATTGGTCTTCTAGCATGTGATAAAGTGTGCCATATTTGAAAATCTATCCACCACCACAAATATGGAATCACATCCTCTTTGAGTTCTTGGTAGTCCTAACACAAAATCCATGTTTATCGCATCCCAGGGCCTCTCTGGTATTGGCAATGGTTGATACTCTGGTATTGGCGGATTCTACATCTGTTCACAAATTTCATTACTTTTKCCCTCATACCTGGCCAATAGTATGAACTTCTAAACTATGTGAACRTTTTATCATGGTTGAAATGTCCAGCCAATCCTCCACTATGCTTCTCCTTCAATRGGTTGTCCCTCATTGAATATTTTGGTATGCATAATTGATTTCCCTTGAACAACAATCCCTCTTGAATCATATACTCTGCCCACTGGCTCCTATCTCTCAGCACAGGATTCRTGCATGCTCCATATGCCTCGTTGAAATCTGGATCATCACTGTACATTTCTTTAAGGTGTTCAAACCCCAAGGTCTTCACCTGAAATTACTACAGAATCAAACATCTCCTTCTCAATACATCAACAACTTTGTTATCATTCCCAACAATATGTTTTATGACAAAAGTAAAATTCTTCATAAACTCAATCCACTTTGCATGCTTCTAATTCAATTTTTCCTGTCTGGTTATGAATTGTAAAGCTTGGTTATTGCTATACAAGACAAATTCTTGTGGGACAAGGTAATGTCTCCATTTATTTAAGGCTTGAATTATGGCATAAAATTCCTTATCATATGTGGAGTATTTTCTCTTATTCTCATTCATCTTCTCACTGAAATAGGCAACCGGTCTATTATCCTCGCTCAAAACTTCTCCAATTGCAACTCCACTTGCATCGCATCTCACCTGAAATGTCTTTTCAAAATTTGGCAAGACCAGAATTGGTCGTTCTGTTATCTTAACCTTCTGTATATTGAAGCTCCTCTCGGCCTCCTTTGTCCATTTAAAATACTTGTGCTTCTTCTTCACTGTATCCATCATTGGTGCACAAATTCCACTGAAATCTCTGATGAACTTCTTATAGAAACTTGCTAATCCATGGAATCTTCTTACCTCAAACATGCTTCTTGGTGATGGTCATTCTATGATTTCTTTCACCTTCTCTAGATCCGTCTTCTGTTCATTTGAAGAGATCACAAAACCCATGTAAATGAGTGCTATCTTCATAAAAGAGGAATTCTTCAAATTTATCAACAGCTTCTCCTGTTGTAGTCTCCTCATAACTAGTGTTAGGTTCCTCAAATGCTCCTCTTTAGTCTTGCTAAATATTATTATATCATCCAAATATACAACCACAAACTTGCCAATGAAATATTTCAATGTTTCATTCATCAACCTCATAAAAGTACTTAGGGAATTTGTTAATCCAAATGGAATAACAGGCCATTCATACAAACCTTCATTTGTCTTAAAGTTTGTCTTACATTCATCACCTTCTCTCATTCTTATCTGGTGATATCCGCTTTTCAAATCTATCTCAAAAAAGAAGTTTTCTCCACTTAGACAATCCATTAAATCATCCATTCTTGGCAAAGGAAATCTATACCTAATGGTGATTTTGTTAATGGCTCTTGAGTCTGTACACATTCTCCATCCTCCATCCTTCTTTGGGCTCAACACAGTTGGTACTGCACATGGACTCAAGCTCTCTCTAACCAACCCCTTGTCTAACAACTCATGGACTTGATTCTTTACCTCCTCATTATCTCGAGGTGTCAATATATACGCTACTTTGTTTGGCAGACTTGCTCCTGGTATCATATCAATATGATGGTTGATACTTATGATGGGTGGCAATGAGTTAGGTAGCTCATCCACCACTATGTCAGCAAAATTATCCAACAATTACCGAATACTCTAGGTTTCCTCACCACAACAAACTACATCTCTTGTCATTTCTTCACTTCTTTCAGGAGTTCCTTCCCGCTCATGAGAAGTATGCTTGTGTTGGCTTCTTCTCTCACTTTCTTCTCCTCTATTGGCAGCAACATGTGTGTCCTACCATTCTTCTCCAAGGTGTATGTATTCTTCCTCCCATCATGAATGACATTCTTGTCAAACTGCCATGGTCTTCCCAACAAAATATGGCATACATCCATCGGAATTACATCACATAGAATTTCATATTTATATCCTCCTATTTTAAATTCAACCAAGCATTGTTTAGTAACCATTACCTAGTGTCCTTTCTGCAACCATGAGACTTTGTATGGCTTCGGATGTGCAGTTGTCTCCAGCTCCAATTTCTCCACCATCTCTGTGGATACTAAGTCGTCAGTACTCCCACTGTCAATTATCACCTTGCAGACTCTGTCCTTAGTCTTGCAAGATTTCCTGAAGAGATTGTTCCTATGCACCGGTTTTTCAACTTATGCCTCTGGTTTTAAGAGAACTTTTCTCAACATCGGAGATGTTCCATCCTCTACTCCTTCTGCTTCAACATTTCTTCTCTGTGCTTCTAAAATATGAGCTTCACCTTATCCTTCTTTCTTTCTCTTGGGACATTCCCAAGACTTATATCATGCCTTTCCATAGGTGTAACATCTCACTTCTCCTCCTCTGCCTCTTCCTCTTCCTCTGGAAGAACTTCTTCCACCATATTGTCTTCCTCGAGAACTTCCTCCTCTTTCTGAGTGACTATGTGGTTTCTCAGTCTCATCTTTGGAATTTTTTTCCTTATCATGGGAAACTCCCTTGCCTTTGTTCGGGATTGGGCTTCTACCTCTACCTTGCTGGGTTTTTTTTCTGACCAACTTCTCCTCGTCCTTCAATGAAAACTGATAAGAATCCTCCACTTTCCTTACTGACATCATGTTGATCTCATCCTGGATTTCATATATCGAGCCATTTATATACCTAGCAATGTTTTCTTCATCATTCTCTCTTTGTCTAGTTCTGATGTTCAGCTTGTAGACCTCCTCTATGTACTCTTTAACTATCATACCCTTCTATCTCAGGTTCTACAATTTTCTGAAAAGATTGATCTGGTAATCTTTGGGCATGAATTTTGCCTTCAACTTGGATACCATTCTACCCCAATTCTTTATCTTATGTTTTCCCTTGCTTCTCCTCTCAGCCTGCAGTTCATCCCACCACAGTGTTGCATGTCCCTTGAGTTTGGTGACAGCATGTCTCACCCTCTTCTCCTCATCGACGTCTTCATAGTCAAAATATTTATCCATGGATCGTACCCAATCCAGCATCTCTTCAGCATCTAAATTTCCTTCGTACATTGGGACCTCTATTTTGGCTCTAGCTCCCAATCTGACAACTGCTCTCAACAAGCGTTCTTCGGAAACATTCTCTCCTACAGCTTCTTTGACTTCTACTTCTTCTCTCTCTGCATCGTTGATGTCTCCAACATCAGGTGCTCTTCTTTGTGCTACCTCCATCACCTCTAGCCTTGCATGAAGTTCATGCATTCCCCTTTCTACATCTTGATTGTCTAAAGGTTGTTCCACTCGTCTCCTCGGTGGCATTGTGTCGATTGTCTCTCACACACAGAGTGTAGCTTCGAGTTCTATCATCTCCTTTATCTCCTTTTCCTGAAATCTACATATGAAAATCATCTCTGATACCACTTGATGCAGTGCCCCCACCTCAGCAGGGTTTGTTGACCTCCAGGTCTCTAGATCTTCTCAATCTTTGAGCTGGAGCAGCTCTTCGATTCCCCACTAAAATATTCAATAAATTTCCACAGGTCCTTTTCATGAAACTTCGTCATGCAAACAAGCACTAGGCACAAGCTTCCATCACGTGACCACTGGCTGTGACCACGAGCCTAACCCAAAAGGTGTTTCATGATCTCGCTTGTCAGGTATTTGCATGTGAATCACCTTGATTCTCCCAACCTCTGAAACCCCGACAGAAGTTTAGAGTGTACTAGCTCCTCCCCTATCTTCCTTCAATGTGACCATGGGCGGTGACCATGCACTTGAATGAAAGGTGCCTTGTGATTTCGCGTTTAGTGACTCTGGGGATCTCCCTACCTCCATTCTTTCGATAGCCGAAATTGTGATGGAACTAGATCAACGACCCAGATTCTTCCTTTGATCAATCATTGTGATCATGTCACAATTCATGAATTTGGGGGTCTCCCTACCTCCGTTCCCCCGATAACCGAAACCGCGATGGCGCTAGATCAACGATCTAGATCTTCTCTTCGATCAACTGTTGTGATCATGTTGGGATTTCGCATTTCATGACTTTGACTCTTATGGAGTCTCTTCAACACTTAGTCGAATTCCAAATCTGTTCACTCCTTGCAGCAGATTCCTATGCAAGACTTGGTTCTTGCGGATGACTGTGCACGCCTTGTAGCAGTCGCTTTGCACTCCTTGCAAAGGGAAAGTCTCGTGATACCTCTTCTGAGCTTCAGAATTGAAACAGATCATGTCACGTACTCCTTTCATTGTGTGTGCACACCTTGCACTCACTCAATAGAAGAGAAACAAATGAAACTCATACTAACATTCACAGTTTCATCCATTCATAACAAAATTCATTCATTTATGAAAACACAATAACAGAGAATCACAAACAGTAACAACATCACGCATTTGGATCAATTTTCCTATGTTATATTCATTCAGAAAATAAAAATGGCTACAGTTATTCTCAAATAGAAAATAAAACTCAAAAACTCATACTAACTCCCTGCAGCCTCATTTGGGTGTACAAAACCTTTATTTATCTCAGAGGGTCCTTAGGGTTTCCCCCCCACGACTACTCGTCTACTCGAAATGAAAACCTAACTTCTACCTAAGTTCAGTTACATTCAATGCTAGGAGTGAAAACTCCCAGATCACTTGTGATCATCATATTCCAAGCGTCTGATCTTCTTTCGTTTTTCCAATCAACTCCAAAAGATTTGCAGTAAATCCTAGTGTTTCAAATTCTAAAATTATTCCAATGCACTGAATTTTTCCTGCACATGTGATCGCTGACGATGATCCTTCATCAAGGATGAGAAATTTTCCATGTCCAAGAAGGATCATATTCCATCATATACAACAGTGGTGGAGTTGTTGAGATCAGTCTTCAAGTGGGAGATTGTTGGTTGTGGAGCTTGATTATCTTCCTCATTCATAGGTCTTTGTTTTCAGCCATGTTTGTACCCCATGAATACTTTACACCTAGTAATAATGTACACTCATCCACGCGGCGGAGTGCATAGGGGGGTTACCCCCTCTCTAGGGTCCGAGGGGTCCATCCCCCTGGCTGGGGGGTCCAAGGGCAAGCGAGCCCTCGGTGGGGGTTCATGGGATAGTGTTCCCCGATGGGGGTTCAAGGATGAAGCCCTTGAAAGAAAAATTGTCTTGTAAATGTATATTGTAATTTTCATTGTAAATATGGACCATTCATTATAAGGTCGCAGTTCTGACGATAGACGTTATGTTAGGTTTTTTTTCCCTAGAAGGAAACCCTATTTTATGAGGGAAATGTATTGCAGCTATGTATCATTGTGTACATTGTATTCTGAGAGAGGAGACTGTGAGAGAAAGAAGAGGAAGTTACAATGGGTGTGTTGTAGATTGTATCCCTTCGTTTGTTGTATCTTTTGTGTTTTATTTCCACATTTATTTTATTTTATTGCTCTGTGATCTTGTCTTTCTAACATATCTGAGGGTACATGGAAGTGAAATTTCATGTACAAGTTTTGTTTGATGTGGTACTACTCGAAGGGGTGCCAATAAGGGTTTTAGGGGTTTCCAACGAGGTGAAACCATGTCTATTTCYTGCATGTGTTCTTCCCCAACCACAATTTTATCCCCTTAATGACATATCGCTATTCTTTATAGACACCGAAACACGTCTCTAGCCTAAAAAAATTTCTAAAAAATTGTCGAGGAAAGTGCTTTGATACCACTTGTAAGGTACCAAATAATAATATACAAATCCATAGCACAAATATTATCAAAATATTTAGTAGAAGGAAATAGAACAATGAACACAATAACAATATGGACCAAAATATGATGCCTTTATTAATTTTGGAAAGCATTGTACACTTGCCTCTTTGAGGGGGAAACCTCCAATAGAGTAGAGCTTAAGTACAAATGAATTCATAAGAAAACTTTTGCAATGTTTTCTACCTCTATATATACTACTTTTATCTTCTTGAGAACACTCTAGAGGAGGAACTTTCTAGAGGCAAAACCTTCTAGTAAGTATTCCTACAATAGTTGTGTTCACATTATTACATAGACCTTATTTACTAATGATGGCCTTTATTACATAGAAACACATATTATCTACTTAAGGGGTTTGGGAGGTTAGGAACCTAACAGAAATCAACTGATTTTGTCTAGGGATTGGTTTAGATTTTTTAGAACCATGGTCCACATTCAGATCGTTGATGGTCAACCTTGGATTAGGTAGAAAGAGTCATCATTGCTCCTTATCTTTATTGTTACTCACATACTCAACATCAACTCATTATTTCATCATATAGATTCATACACATTAGTAGTTGTCTTGTTCCAAATCCAGTTAAAGACCCCTAGACATGTATGGCTCTTTTCAGCATTAGTTGTCACCCTCAAGCGAGTGCTAGCCTTCAAGTGACTCCCTACATATTTTTATCCCACACCCTTGTAGACATCCTTTTATCGTAGTTATATAGCCTCCAAGGTGATATTGACCCATCACAGGTCCCTCATGCAAGAACATCTATTTCTCGGTAATTGAAGCTATCTTTGCACATGCAAAAAGAGGTGTTTATATTTGGCCCCAAGTTCCCAACTCTCCTATTGTAACTTACTTTGACATTTCCTAAGCATGGAAATTCCAACCTCATTTGTAAAAGAGAGTGTATGTATGTATCGACTATTTTTTATTTTTCTTATAGGTGGTATCCATCTCCTCTTCTTGAGAAATATTTCCTCTCTGGTTGTCTCTATCTCTCTCTATTTCTTTTTTCTACAAACAAGCATTTGGGTAAGAAACAAATGATGTCTTTCAGCTATACAAAATGATCCTAACATCACACATCAAGAGGAAATTATTATCACCTTACTTTCAATCACCTACAACATTTGGATGATCATGCAGAAAATGTCACCAATTCATATATAAATTGCATGATACAACATATCATATAAATCCATGGATATGTGCACATCATTAAGAAAGGTCAAAATTTCAACTTAATACTTTCAAAGACACACAATTTCCCATTTATTACTCGCATGAATTGCACACAACCCATGTGAAGTTGGAAAAAACAACTTATCAATGGCATATTAATGCTCACAAACCTATTGAATGGCTCAAAGGAGCATAAAAACCAAAATGTAATTCTCTTCAATCCTACTTTTGTTGGGTTGTTATATTCTTTGCATTAAAAGTCTAGTCAAGGTGAATCGAATGATGGTCAAAGTCGAGGTGGATCGATAGCAAGTCAAAGTCGAGGTGGATCGACAATAGGTCAAAGTCGAGGTAGATCGACTGCAAGTCAAAGTCGAGGTGGATCGACAGCAGGTCGAAGTCGAGCTAGATCGACGACAAATCAAAGGTCAAGGGAGTCGACTAGGTAAAGTCGAAGTCGAAGATATCAACAAAAATTCAACTAACAAGAGGTCGAAGTGCAGGCATGAGACGATCGACTAGCGAATGAATGAAGGAGGACTGGTAGTCGACTAGTAAACCCATCTTGGAGTCAACTGTAACAGAATCCTAGGATTTGCAGGATTTGTAGCCAATGATATGCATGGATCTGTAACCATTTTTGGGTGCCAATATTTAGGTTTTTGCCTTTTGTAAATCCTATAAAGAGGCATGTTGTAAGGTCGTAAAGACTAATGAAAAATATGCTAATGCATGTGTAAATTGTAGGTTGTCGGTCATGCATATATAAGTTGAAATGGCTACAGGGTTGTTCTTGCCTATGCAAGAGGGTATGATGTTGATGTTGTCTTAGGTGTGTACCAAGGTTAGACATGTAACCTTTTATTCTAAATTAATAACACAACAAGAGAGTAGAACACTCAAAGGAATGTTGGTTTTCCTAGTTAAGGGTTTCCAGGGTAAAATATCGGTGTACTATCTGATTGTTTGTGTCATTTTATTTCTTAATTAAATTATTCTTCTCTTCTACTAAGATTAGTGTGGAAGTGTCTTTCATTTCCTAACATGTGGTATCAGAGCTTAGGTTTTCCCTGAAAACTGAGTTATTAGAGTGGTGTTATGCTTTGATGAGTATATCATATCTTGATTTGAAAATATTGAATATGAGAACTAAACCCTAGGTACAGTAAGAGTCGTAAGTCATAAATTGTTAAAGATCATGGTAAATAATGGCGAGTTGTTCCATAATCGAGATAGAAAGATTCAATGGGCAGAATTTTGATCTTTGGAAGATTAAAATGGAAGATCTTCTTGTAGATCGAGAACAATGGACAATGGTCTATCCAGGCACCTAGCCGATAAGCATGTCAATGGAAGAATGGGAGAAATTCAAAAGAAGAGAAAGAAGTACGATTCGACTTTGTCTTGCAGATTTTGTGTTGTTGAATGTCTTCAATGAAGATTTGACCAAGAAACTGTGGGACAAGTTGGGAAGATTATTCCAGTCAAAATATCTGGTAAATAAGTTGTTTCTCAGAAAGAAACTGTATCTTCTGAGGATGAGTGATGGAAGTTCGGTGACTGAGCATTTAAATGATTTTAAATTTTTTTTAATCTAGTTATTATCTGCGGATATAAATATCATTGATGAGAAGAAGTGTATCAGCCTATTCTATTTTTTTCTAGACTCCTAGGATAGCTTAGTCATGGCTATTGGGATTAAAACAGCCACACTAGCGCTAGAGGATGTGATTTCTTCTCTATTGTCAGAAGAAATGAGAAGAAAGAACATGGAAGGATCAACCAAAGATGATCTGGTAGTGAGAGGTCGACTCGTAGACATAGATAAAGGAAGATTATCCAATAGAAATTTTAAGTCGAAGAGTAGATCTAAATCCACGGTTCAATTGATGTGAAGATGTTGTAAATGCGATAAAGTTGGGAATTATAAAAAGGACTGTAATTTGAAGGCAACAGAAGTCAATGTTGGGTCCGAAGAGAAGTAGTCCACTAAGAGAAAGATGACCTCGGAAAAGGGAGGTGATGTGTACTTGGCGTCGACCAGTACACATTTGAATCAACATGTTTGGTTGATCAAATCAGAAGCATCATATCATATGAAACCACACAAATAATGGTTATGTGAATATGAACAATATGATGGGGTTGATGTGTCCTTTAGGGATGACTCGGCAACCAAAATTGTCGGATGGGGAAGATTCTGACTGAAACTATAGGATGGGAGGAAAAGGACCCTTCCAAGTGTGCTACAGATTTTGATTTTGGCAAGAAAACTTCTATATGTCAGCAAGATGAGTGATGCAGGTGTGTATACTCTATTTCAAAAGGATTCATGCAAGATGTTCATAGGTGTGATGGTCTTAATGAAGGGAGTTCAGATTGGTACACTATACAAGATACTAGGGAATGTCAACTCGACTGGATGCAACTGTTGGATTACTAAGAGGGGGGGTGAATCAGTAATAGTGCAATTATAATCCTTTTTATCCAAATTGATCCAAGTGTTATATCAATGTAGTATTATTATCCAATAATGAGCAATAAAAAATGACCAATCACACACATACACAGTACACCAGTGTTTTACGTGGAAACCCAAATCAGGAGAAAACCACGAAATGATTTTTCTTATATGTATTGAATAATTACATTCATTGGAAGCACCAACTTCCTTTGTTTTCCAGCTGCAACTGGAAGGAGGCTCCAACCCCCTAGTTTCTTAGGCTACAACTTGAGGGAATATACAACTCCCCAATTCTCTGGATACAACCACAAAGAGGGTACAACCCCCTATGTTCTTCAGCTACAACCACCTGTCCTTGCTCTGTTCTTCCACCCTGAAGTAGAAGTAGAATGATGGAACTATTGTCAACCTGTCACTGTGAGATATACTGTTGTACAACTATATCAACCTGTACCACTGACCTGTATCCAATCTATACAACTGCCCTATAATCAATCTGTACCTGAATTGAACATATATCTACAAAAATACAATAGATATGTGCCCTGTAGTGATGCAGTCCATGTATGTACGCGCCCTATATGTTATGCATCTCTTGTATGTACGCACCCTATCTGTTATGAAGCCTGTGTATGTCTTCTGAAACTAGGGTTTCCTTTCACTTGAAAACTTCTGACCCTTTGTAACTTCTTTCACATGGATTTGTATCCTGTCACTGTATCCAGACTGTAACTGTACCCTGTACATGCATCCTCATACATAATCTCTACTCAAGGAAAGTATGTCTCTCTCTAGTCATGTTCCATATAGGTATGTGTAATCATGAAAAAGTATAATATCCCTCACATGATCTTAGTCATCAACCCCTTTCTGATATTCAACTTCTCAATACATCAATAAGTACAAGATCTCAACCATGTACCATAAAAACTCTTAGCCATATGCCAAGAAATACAAGATGTGCCTCAACAAGAAGTATCAATGATAAATATACCAACACTGTATTTCTATAGATCTGACTTATACAGAAGATCCCATGTAGCCACTAGTCTCTCTAGGGAGAATCCTCAAATATCCATATGCATTCCTCATGCATACATCAAAATCCAACTATTCATAGAAATAAGACATACCTTTTGAACCAATGGATGGATATGATATATCTGAGCACTCTAAACCTCCCTGGGAGCTTGATCTCAGACTCTAGAACCTTTTCACCTTCATCTTCTCAAGTTTCATGACTTTATCAACTTGTACTCACCCTATACATAGCCATCCCGAGTACGTACTCACCCTATACACAGACAGCCAGCGTACGTGTACGCACCCTATATACAGCCAGCCCACGTACATACGCATCCTATACATAGTCAGTCCACGTACGTGTACTCACCCTATACACAGATAGCCCACGTACACCTCATAAAATAGGGTTTTCTATGAATCCGAGAATTTCACCGTCAACCCTTCGTGCTACCTCAGACATTCGCCACTTCAGATGTATCCACAAGTATTTACAAGAAGGTTTACACAAGAAAATAGATATACAATATGTACAAGTGTATTTTTATGAGTGAGCTTTGTCTCTTATTTATATCTTCATGTAGCCTTGCACTTTCCTTATTTTAGAGCTTCTTCATTTAAAATAATTTATTTTTGCAAAGCACTTTGACTCTTGGGGGCTTCTATAAGACTCGTGAGGGTTCTCCAACTTCATATGGTCATAACTCTCTAACCGTGAGGAGTTATGTGACGTTCTACATACCATCGGAAACAACATGAAAAGCAATATCCATCTAGGATAGTTTCACTCACAAATTCACTGTCCTTCATCTCATTATTCCTTAAATAAGCATGGGTTCTCTCACTCCGCAAAGAGTCTTCCCATGAGGGATTTCACCATAAGGGGAACACTTTGGAGTTCATCCATTTTTACTTCTTATCAACCATGACAAGACAATAATGAGTCATATTTACATCAAACAATCTTAGGTCCATTACCCAAACCTTGTGCCACGGGGCTTTCTTCAAGGGTTGACATCAATGACAACCAACCTTAATCAACAATCTCCCCCTTTGGCATTGATGGCAACACTCTGATACAATACTGAAATCATATCACTCATGCTCCCCCTGGAACCATGCATCTATTCTCTGTATCTGATAAGTCTTCTCCCCTTGGAACCATGCCTCTGTCCTCTGCATCTGATAAATCTCTCCCCCTTTTTCATCAATAGAAAAGGTATCTTTCCATCCGGGGTTTCTCCCCCTAAGTTAATTGTCCGCTTATGGTGCTTCCTCATGTAAATCTAAGACATATAAGATAAGCATTCAAAAATCATTCATTTTGGAGTAGAAATAACTCCAAGTCTTTGGTGAATATATTCAAAGGATTCCCATGGAAGTGGTTTTGTGAAGATGTCTGCCACTTGTTCTTTTGTGCCCACATACTCAACTATGATGTTCTTTTCTGCAACCTTCTCCCGTAGAAAGTGATACTTGATTGGAATGTGCTTCGTCTTGTAGTGCATCATTGGGTTCTTCAAGATACTGATGGCACTTGTATTATCACAATAGATTGGAATGGGATCATCATAATCAACCTGTATATATGTCAGATTATTTTTCATCCAAAGAACCTGTGTACAACATGATGTTGCTGCAATATATTCTGCCTCGGTTGTAGATAAAGATACTGATGATTGTTTCTTGCTTAGCCATGATGCTAAAAACTCACCTAAGTAGAATGTTGCTCCACTGGTGCTTCTTCGGTCATCAATACAACCTGCCCAATCTACATCTGTGTAGGAAATAAGTGATAGATATTTTCCTTTTGGATATTGTAATCCAAACTCTTATGTTCCTTTGAAATATCTAAAAATCCTATTTACTGCTAATACATGTGATTCCTTTGGTGCTACTTGAAATCATGCCACCTGCCCAACTACCTACATTACATCTAGTTTGGATGATGTCACATATAGTAGGCTGCCAATCATTGACCTGTATTGCCTTTGATCTGTAGACTTCGAATCATCATCTTTGCTCAACTTACAACTGGTTTGCATGGGAATGATAACTGGTTTGCAATCTTCCATTCCAAACCTCTTTAGCATTTCTCTGATATACTTGGTTTGAGAAATAAAAATTCCTTGGTTTCTTTGACGTATATGAAGTCCCAGAAAGAAGGATAGTTCTCCAAGTAACGACATTTCAAATTCATTCTGCGTATCTTTTGCAAATTTTTGGCTTAACCTATCATCATCACTACCAAAAATAATATCATCAACATAAACTTCAATTAATAAAATATTATCTTGACTTACCTTGATGTAGAGGTTGTTGTCTGCACTTCCTTTTCTGAACCCTACCTGTTGCAGATACTTATCCAGTCTGGAGTACCATGCTCTAGGAGCCTATTTTAGACCATACAAGGCCTTCTTTAATTTACACACATAATCTGTGTTCTCTGACAACTAAAATCCTTCTGGTTGTTCAATGTAAACTTCTTCTTCAAGTTCCCCATTCAGAAAAGTTGATTTTACATCCAACTGATATACTTTAACATTTTTGGAGCATGCATAAGCTAAAATCAAACGGATTGTTTCCATTTTGGCGACTGGGGAAAATGTCTCTTCAAAGTTGATTCATTCAATATGTGCATATCCTCTACATACCAATTTAGCTTTGTTCCTTGTAACATGTCCATCTTCATTCAATTTATTCCTGAAAACACATTTTGTGCCGATCACATTCTTACTCTTTGGTCTTGGAACCAATTCCCAAGTGTCATTTTTCTCTATTTGATCTAATTCTTCATCCATGGCCTTATTCCAAAATTCATCCTTGTTGGCTTCTTCAAAACAGTTTGGTTCAATTGTAGATAAGAGTGCTAGGTGTGTTTCTTCTGGTGAACGGATTTTTCTTCTAGTCTCAACTCCTGCATCTTTGTTTCCAATAATTTGATCTGAAGCATGATTCTTTTGTACTCGTTTTCTAGGTGTCTTTGGAGATACTTGTTGAACTTGCTCTTGTGTTTCTATCAGATTCACTTCATCTTCCTCTTCTACTTCATCTTCTGCTTCTTCTTCGAAAAGTTGCTCCATTGATTTGTTTTCTTCTTCCTTTGATTCTGGTCTGCATGTTTCATCAATTGTTACGTTGATGCTTTCCACAACTTTGTTCAATCTTAGATTGTAACACTTGTATGCTTTCCTTGTACTTGAGTAACCAACAACTACTCCTTTGTCCACATGAGATTCAAACTTTCTCATTCTGCCATCTTCTCTTTTGATGTAACATTTGCTTCCAAAAACTCTGAAGTGCTTCACATTTGTTGGTCTTCCTTTCCATAGCTCGTAGGGAGTTTTATCATTGTTGTTTCTAAGCATTACTCTGTTTTGAATGTGAACTGTTGTATACACTGCATGTGTCCAAAATATATCTGTCAATTTGGAATCCAGTAGCATTGTTCAAGCCATTTCATGTATTGTCCTATTCTTTCTTTCAACAACTCCATTCTATTGAGGTGTCCTAGCAATGGAGAATTGCCTTTTTATTCCAAAACTGTTGCAGTAGTCCATAAATTCCTTTGAAGTGAAATCTCCTCCATTATCAGATCTCAAGCATTTGATTCTTGAATCCATCTCATTTTCAACCATTTCCTTGCAGATCTTGAAGTTTTCAAAAGCTTCTGACTTGTTCTTGAGAAAGAAAACTGCAATCATTCTTGTATAATCATCAACTAATAACATAAAGTATCTCTCACCTTTTAAGCCCTTTGTTGTAGTTGGTCCAACTAGATCAGTATGCACAATTTCCAGTGGTCTTGTTGTTGAATATTTCTTTGATGTGAACCTGGTCTTTGTTTGCTTTCCTTGTTGACAATGCTTGCATAAAGTGTTGGTTGGTTTCGTGATCTGGGGCATTTCTCTGACTTCTTCTCTTTTGTTGACTTTGACAAGGTTATAAAAATGCATGTGACCCATTCTTCTGTGCCATAGCCAACTTTCATCTTCCTTTCCTAGACAACACTTTTCATTTCCAATTTCACTTAACACATATATGTTGTTTGAAGTTCTTGCAGCTGTACCGACCAATTTCCCTGAACCTTCATTTCTTATCTCACACTTTTGTGAATCGAAAGTAACTTTATGACCTTGGTCACACATTTGACTCACACTTAAAATATTATGTTTCATATCTTCTACCAATATAAAATTTTGTGCCTTTTCATTCTTGTTCCCAATTCGGATTGTGCCTTCTCCAATGATTTTGGCTGAATTATCATTTCCGAAGGAGACTGGTCCATTTCTTTCCTTTTGTAATGTAAGAAATTTGTCTTTATCACCGGTCATGTGTTTTGAACACCCACTGTCAACATACCAACCGTGTTTCTTCTGCTTATCTTGTAGAGCGACTGTGCATTTTTCATTGCTATATTGATTTTGATTTCTTGTCCATGTCGTTTTCTAAGGTTCTTGTCTGTGATTTTTTTTATTCTGTTGAGGTTTTTTAGGAGGGACTGTCATTCTGCAATATTTGGCCACATGTCCAAAATTGTTACATTTGTAACATTCCACTTCAGTGCTCAAAGATTCAAACCTGTTGTAACTTCTTCTGTGTTTCACTAGGTCTTATTGAATAACCCCTTTGTGTATGAATCTCAAAGTTGTTATTGTTCCTATTGTTATCTCCGCAATTCACAGCTTTATGTCCAAAACTATTACTTGTATAACATAAACCAAAAAATATAGTTTGATACCTAGGAGTTGAAGATCTTCTGAAAGGAGGTTATCTTATGAATCCTTCTTCTTCTTAAGGCCTATCTGTTTGTTGTTGATTCTGAAATCTAAATCTTCTTGGTAGAGGAGTGTCCATGTAATCTTCCTTGTATATCTTCCTATCCTCTTTGATTGTTTATGCATAGCTCATTGGATTTGTTTCTTGCTTTGTTGTTTTGGAGCTTGATTCCTTTTATGTCTGATTTCATCCAAGTCTGGACTTGTCAAGATGAGATTTTTTACTGCTGATAATGTCATCTAGAAATTTTGAGCTATTCTTCTTATTTTTCTTTTGAATATCCTTTTTTAGTGTGACAATATCTGCTTCCAATTTTCCAATGATCTTGTCCTTGTCTTCTAGTTGTTCTTTGAGTGCTTCTTCAATTCTTTTATCTTCTTCTATTTGAACCTTCAATTTTGTGATCATTTGTTCTAGTTATCAAGTGTCCTTTTTCTTGTCTAGTTCTTCTTGTAGTTTCTTGTTTTTCTTCTTTTCTCTTCTGATAACTTCTATGGCACACATTAATTCTTCTCGATAGTCAACTTCTGCCTCTTCAATTTCTTCTTCGACTTCTTCACATTATTCTTTGGCTTCTTCATATTCTTCTTCGGAGTCTTCTTTGTCAGAGTCTTTTTCTGCCATGAATAAAACTCTTCTTGTCTCACTATCACTGACTTCATCTTCATCTGATGATGAGATGTCTTCTTTGGTGTATAAGCTTTTCTTGAAAACTTTCTTTGTAGTTCTTTTGCCTTTATATGTGTGTTTGACTTTTGAGTAACCTTCATCATTTCTCTTTTTCTTATGAGGATATTTGTTAGCAAAATGACCAATACCATCACAGTTAAAACAAATTAAAGGGAGCTTACCTCTATACCTATCATTGGTTCCCTTATTCAGTCTTTTGACAAAGTTGGCCACTTCTTCATCATTTTTTGAGACGTCATAGTTGTTGATATATTCTTCTTGTTCCTTTTTCTTTTTCTTTGATATTTTGGATGCTTTGAAGGTTGCTTCTTTTACATCTAGATTTTCCTGTTCAATTCTCATTTCATATGATGTGAATATTCCATGCAGTCCATCCATGCTTATTGAGTCTAGATCCGATCTTTCTTCTAGTGCTGATATCTTAGGGTTGAATCTCACAGGAATAGATCTTACTATCTTTTGAACAATTACAGATTCTTCAATTTCTTCTCCCAGTCCTATGATTGCATTCACTATTTCATCGACTCGTCAATTACCGAGTTTTACTGCTTTTTCATGTGTTGGTGGAACTGTTGGTCCTGTGTATCCATCTACAATTGATTTCCAAACTTGAAATACCCATGCTTGTATATATGTCTTCATCCTTATGCTCCAAAAAGCATACTTATGTCCATCAAACTGTGTTATTCCATTTTTATATGAGTTGGTACTCTCCATGATCTACCTTTCAGTGGTTAAACTGATTTCTAAATGAACCTGCTCTCATACCAATTGTTGGATTACTGAGAGGGGGAGTGAATCAGTAATAGTGCAATTATAATCATTTTTATCCAAATTGATCCAAGTGTTATATCAATGTAGTATTATTATTCAATAATGAGCAATAAGAAATGAACAATCACACACATACACAGTACACCAGTGTTTTATGTGGAAACCCAAATCGGGAGAAAACCACAGAATTCTTTTTCTTATATGTCTTGAAGAATTACATTCATTAGAAGCACCAACTTCCTTCATTTTCCAGCTGCAACTGGAAGGAGGCTCCAACCTCTTGGCTTCTCAGGATACAACCTGAGGGAAGTTACAACTCCCCAATTCTCTGGCTACAACCAGAAGGAGGGTACAACCCACTATGTTCTCCGGCTACAATCGGAAGGTGGATACAACCACCTGTCCTTGCCCTGTTTGACCACCCTGAAGTAGAAGTAGAATGATGGAACTATTGTCAACCTGTCACTGTGAGATATATTGTTGTACAACTGTATCAACCTATACCACTTACCTGTATCCAATCTGTACAACTTCCCAGTAATCAATTTGTACCTGAACTGAACATGTATCTACAAAAATACAATAGATACATGCCCTGTAGTGATGCAGACCAAGTATGTACGCGCCCTATCTGTTATGCAGCTCGCGTACCCTATCTTTTATGCAGTCTGTGTATGCCTTCTGAAACTAGGGTTTCCTTTCACTTGAAAACTTTTGACTCTCTGTAACTTCTTTCACATAGATCTGCAACCTATCATTGTATCCAGATTGTAACTGCACCCTGTGCATGCATCCTCATACATAACCTCTACTCAAGGAAAGTATGTCTCTCTCTAGTCATGTGCCATATAGGTATGTCTAATCATGAACAAGTATAATATCCCTCACATGATCTTAGTCATCGACCCCTTTATGATATTCAACTTCTCAATATATCAATAAATACAAGATCTCAACCATGTACCATAAAAACTCTTAGCCATATGCGAAGAAATACAAGATGTGCCTCAACAAGAAGTATCAATGATAAATATGCAAACACTGTATTTCTGTAGATATGACTTATACAGAAGATCCCATGTAGCCACTAGTCTCTCTAGGGAGAATCCTCAAATATCCATTTGCATTCCTTATGCATGCATCAAAATCCAACTATTCATAGAAATAAGACATACCTTTTGAACCAATGGATGGATCTGATGTATCTGAATACTCTAGACCTTCTTGGGAGCTTGATCTCGTACTCTAGAACCTTTGCACCTTCATCTTCTAAAGTTTCATGGCTTTATCAACATGTGCTCACCCTATACACAACCATCATGCGTACGTACTCACCCTATACATAGACAGTCTGCGTACATGTACACACCCTATACACAGCCATCTCGCGCATGTACGCACCCTATACACAGCCAACACGTGTATGTGTACTCACCCCATACACAGACAGCCCGTGTATGCCTCAGAAAATAGGGTTTACTGTGAATCGGAGAATTTCGTCGTCAACATTTCATGCTACCTTAGATGTTCACCACTTCAGATGTATCCACAAGTATTTACAAGAAGCTTTACACAAGAAAATAGATATACAATATGTACAAGTGTATTTTTATGAGACAGATCTGTCTCTTATTTATATCTTCATGTAGCCTT
>JASDQU010010511.1:159619-192123 GCA_032191745.1 Picea mariana | reverse complement strand
ACCTTAGATGTTCACCACTTCAGATGTATCCACAAGTATTTACAAGAAGCTTTACACAAGAAAATAGATATACAATATGTACAAGTGTATTTTTATGAGACAGATTTGTCTCTTATTTATATCTTCATGTAGCCTTACACTTTCCTTATTTTAGGGCTTCTTCATTTAAAATAAGTTCTTTTTGCAAATCACTTTGACTCTTGGGGGCTTCTATAAGACTCGTGAGGGTTCTCCAACTTCATATGGTCATAACTCTCTAACCGTGAGGAGTTATGTGACGTTCCACATACCACCGGAAATGGAATGACAAGATCTTTCCATCTAGGATAGTTTCACTCACAAATTCATTGTCCTTCATCTCATTATTCCTCAAATAAGCATGGGTTCTCTCACTCCGCAAAGCATCTTCTCATGAGGGCTTTCAACATAAGGGGACCACTTTAGAGTTCATCCATTTTTAATTCTTATCAACCATGACAAGACAATAATGAGTCATATTCACATCAAACAATCTTGGGTCCATTACCCAAACCTTGTGCCATGGGGCTTTCTTCAAGGGTTGACATCAATGACAACTAACCTTAATCAATAGCAACAACATCGTTGCTCCAGAAATTGACTTGATGCCAACACAACTTGACTTGAATCGAGCTAAGTTGGTTCAAATCGACTTGAAAAGACATGATAAAGTTGACCCGTCCAGGCTAAGGCACGAGAGGATGGGACACATTGAAGAAAAAGGACTTCGAGCTATGCAAAGAAAAGGTATGGTCAAATTTTTTCCTAAATGTGGTTTAGAATTTGACTTTTTTGAACATTGTATATATGGGAAACAAAGTCGGGTGAGGTTCCCATCTGGAGTGACAAGGGAAAAGGGGATTCTAGAACTGGTGCATAGTGATGTGTTTGGCCCTGTTACAGTGCCTTCACTTGGTGGATCCTTATATTATGTCTCCTTCATATATGATTTTTCCAAGAAGACATGGATATATTTCTTGAGGAATAAATCATATTTTTTCGAGATATTTAAGGAGTTTAAATCTCTTTTGCAAAACCAGACAGAGAAGAGGGTTAAAGTGATGAGAACTGACAATGGTGGTGAATTCTATGGAAAGGAATTTGATCATTTATGTAAGAAGTGTGGCATAGCACGCAAAAATACCACACCATATACCCCACATCAAAATGGAGTTACCGAGAGAATGAATAGAGCGTTGATGGATAAGGCAAGGAGCATGCTCAATGGTTTTGGGCTCACACGAGAATTCTGTGTAGAGGAAGTCAAGACTGCAAGATATCTGGTGAATATGTCTCCTTCACCGGCTCTAGTCGACATGAATCCAAATGAGGTATGGTCAGGTAAGAATCCATCAGTGGCACATCTCAAATTATTTGGTTGCGATGCATTTGTGCATGTTCCCAAGGAAAATAGGAGCAAGTTGTACAAGAAGGCAGTCAAATGTATTTTCATCATATACAAAAAAGGGATGAAAGGATATAAGCTCTGGGATCCTGCATCAAGGAGAACATGGTACAGTCAAGATGTGGTCTTCATAGAATTCGGAGGTAAGTCCAAGCATGAGGAAGTTTTTCAGACCAAGAAGATGATTTATATGAGTCAACTGAATCTGAGTAAGAGGTGGAACAATTGACTCTGGTGATAAGGAGGTTAGAAAGAGCAAGAAAACCAGTCGAAAGGTATAGTCTGCCCAACTTTTGTTCTGTATTCATGTTAACTTCCATTGACGATGAGCACAAGTTAGTCAGTGAGGCAGTCGACTCGACAGAGGGTAAAATCTGGAAGGACGCCATGGTCGAAGAGATGGAATCCTTGTACAATAATGAGACATGGTATTTAGTCAAGTTACCTAGTGGAAGAAATCTCGTCGGTAGAAATTGGGTACTCAAGAAGAAGATGAATGTTGCAGGACAAGTCAAGAAGTTCAAATATTGACTGGTAGTGAAAGGATATTCCCAAGTCGAGGGAGTCGACTTCAGTGAGATTTTTTCCCATGTTGCAAAATTAACTTCTATTAGAGTACTAATGCCTCTAGTTGCATCATTCGATTTGGAGATAGAACAAATGGATGTAAAGATAGCGTTCCTACATGGGGACATGGAAGAGGAAATCTACATGAAACAATCTAAAGGATTTGTAGTAAATGGAAATCAAGTGTTGGTGTGCAAACTCAAAAAATCCCTTTATGGTCTAAAGCAATCGCCAAGGATGTGGTACGAGAAGTTTGACACATAGATCCTTAGTTTTGGATTTGTGAGAAGCAAAGTTGATCACTGCATATATTCTAAGGAAGAAGGTGGGAATTTCATATATGTAGCTTTGTATGTTGATGACATGTTGTTGATTGGAAACAACATGGATACAATAAAGGAGGTGAAGAAGAAACTATCCTCCAAGTTCGACATGAAGGATCTCGATGCATCTAACTTCATTCTGGGAATGGATTTAAGAGAGATCGAACCTCTCGAAAGCTCTCGTTGAATCAAACGAATTATATTGAAACAATTCCTAAAAAATTCAACATATAGGATTGCAAACTGATGAAGGTCCCAATTCTTGTGTGAGAAAGACTTATTACTGAATAGTGTCCAAAGACAAAGGAAGAAATAGAGGACATGGCACATGTTCCCTATGAAAGTGTGGTTGGTAGTTTAATGTATGCGATGGTCTTCACTCGACCATACATTTCCCATGCAGTGGGAGTGTTTAGTAGGTACATGTCGACACCTAGAAAGGAACACTCAACAGCTCCCAAGAGAGTATTCAAGTATTTTTGTGGCACGAAGGACTATGTTATATTCTACCAAGGAAAACCTGGAGGTAACAATGGTAAATTAGATGTACATGGCTTTGTCGACACCGAATGGGTTGGAGATCTGGATCAACGGAGGTCGACTAGAGTATATGTATTCAATATATTCGGTGGATCAATAAGCTGGATGAGTAAGCGACAAGCGGTTGTAGCCTTGTCAACAACAGAAGATGAATACATGGCGGCCACTCATGGAAGCAAAGAAGCAATATGGCTTCAAATTTTGTATTCAATAATCAAGTTTGAGTAGAGAGATATGAATGTAAGTTGTGACATTCAAAGCGCAATATTTCTGGCAAAGAACCATGCTTATCATTCAAAGACTAATCACATTGATGTACAATACCATTTCGTAAGAGATATGGTGGAAAGTAATAAGGTTCTACTGAAGAAACTAGACATGTTGGAAAACATAGAAGACTTGTTGACCAAGTCTGTGAGTGTTGTGAATTTCTCTTGGTGCAAAGAGGCAATGGGCATTGTTTCCCTAGGTCTGTGAACGAAAGTTCAGGAATCTCATGTTTCAACAAACAAGACAACAAGTGGGAGAATGTTGGGTTGTTAAATTCTTTGTAGTGAAAGCCTAGTCAAGGTGAATCGACTGACGATCGAAGTTGAGGTGTATCGACAACAATTTGAAGTCAAGGTAGATCAACAGCAGGTCGAAGTTGAGGTAGATCGATAGCAAGTCGAAGTCGAGGTGGATCGACAACAGGTCAAAGTTGAGGTAGATCAATAGCAAGTCGAAGGTCGAGGGAGTCGACCGAGTAAAGTCGAACTCGAAGATATCGACGACAAGTCAACGGAAAAGAGGTCGAAGTGCAGGAGTGAGACGACCAACTAGAGACCGAATGAAGGCCAACTAGCAGTCAACTAGTAAACCCGACTTGGACTCTATTGTAACAGAATCATGGGATTTACAGTATTTGTATCCAATGATATGAATGGATATGTAACCGTTTTTGGGTGCCAATCTTTAGGGTTTTCATGTTGTAAATCCCATAAAGAGGCGTGTTGTAAGGCCATAAAGGCTAATGCATTTGTAAATCATAGGTTGTTGGTCATGCATATGGAATCTGAATTGGCTACAAGGTTGTTCTTGCCTATGCAAGAGGGTATGATGTCGATTGTGTCTTAGGTGTGGACCAAGGTTAGACATGTAACTTTTTATTATGAATGAATAAGACAACAAGGGATCAGAACGCTCAAAGGAATGATGGTTTTCCCGGTTAAGTATTTCCAGGGTAAAATCTCGGTGTACTGTGTGATTGCTTGTGTCATTTGCTTTCTTGATTAAATTATTCTTCTCTTCTGCTAGGATTAGTGTGGAGGCGTATTTCATTTCCTGACAAATTCATCCCTTAGATTTCCTTAGATGCTCATATAGTAGATGGAATCTAGCTAATAGTGAAAGTCAGTTCACATGAGAACTAGTTCTTGAAGGAGTTCCATTTTTTCCTATAAAAAGGAGCCACATGCATGCATTGTGGAAGAGGAATTCATTGTAGATTTATGATGAAGGAATGATATTGAATCCCATTATTCCATATTCTCATTGCTATCATTCTTTACTTCTTACTTACATGTTTAGAACTAGTTCTTGAAGGAGTTCCATTTTTTTTCTATAAAAAGGAGCCATAGGCTTGCATTGTGGAGGAGGAATTCATTGCAGATTTATGATGATGGAATGATATTGAATCCCATTATTCCATATTCTCATTGCTAGCATTCTTTACCTCTTACTTACATGTTTACCTTCCAAAGTGATCATCCACTAAGGGGACAATGGACATGTTGCCCACATTCATCACAATTCAAGATTGAGCATAAAAGAAGAATTAGGACCCTCCCAGGGAGATTTTTGGATCCCATGAGTTGCAAACAATTCTCATAGAGTGCTATATTTCATGTTCTAGTGCATTTTCATTGGATAATAAATTGAGTATTGATTTTTCCCTAAAAAAATATGCCATTTGAATGTTATTTTATTCCTAAATTCATGATTGAATACTTATAATCCTTTCATTTTATGTATAGATTTATGTATGTTATTTTATTCCTAAATTTATGATTGAATGCTTATAATCCTTTCATTTTATGTATAGATTTATGTATTTACACATATGTTTGTTCCACTTCCTTTGATTTGTCCATCGATGTATTTAATCATGTGTTTATCTCACTTTCTTTGATTTTTCTATTGTTATCTTAGCAACCTAATAAAAGAGGGATTTTTCCCACCATTGTGTTGAAAACCCCAATACATTAATGTTAAAATATCCACATTATATCTAAATACTTATATTTATGTTATGTGTATTTATGTTACATTTAGATTGCAAATAAATTTGCATTGATGATGATTACTATCCACTGAGAGCAATTTTGGTCTATTAGAACTTAATAAAAATGATAAGGAACTAATTACTTTGCTTTAACATTTTTTCTATGATCGAAAAGATTGAAGAGTTGTCATGAATCTCTATAGTTTTGATGAGTTAATAAATTATGGAGATCAGTAATGTGACAAATATTTTGAAATGTATATACACTCTGATACACATATTATGTATATTTTATGTATATATAGTCATATATATTTGAAAAGTAAAAATGTTCAATATATTTCTCATACTAGTTTAAGAAGATGACCAATTTATTATAAATATTATCCACAAATGTGAGGAAGTATCCCTAAACTTCTTTAAAAACGTTTTTCTTAAAAAATGCACACACAACATTTAAATGATAACATTTTTATGTAATATGATCTACTCATGTATTTGTAATTATGTTATATTCTCTCTTTTATGTTAATACTCTTTTACCACAAATATAGAAATTGCTTTGTTTAACCACCTTGTCTTCACCTTGAACATAGTTGGTGGTATAATCAAGTCTACTCATATACTCACTAACATATTATATTCTCTCATTTAACCATATATTCTTTTATCATATGTTATATTCTCTCTTTTGACCATATATTCTTCTATCATAACTTTAAGAGATAATATCATCCATAACAATGTTATATATAAAAAATAAAAATGTATACATTTATCTATAATTATATTATTAGTTAAATTATTTATAAATATATTTTATAAATTTCAAATAATACAAAATAGTAATAGAATTCAAAGTTTCTATGTGAAATTTTAGAATTTTACATATGAAAACATATCATGATACTTCATTTGAATCTTCATACATTTAATTATAATTATATTATTGTTTAAGTAGTTACTTTAAATATTTTTAGAAAATGTTAATGTATTTGTTTTTTTATGCTCTTATGATGGGTGAAGCACATATTTTAAGTAGTTACCTAAAATATTTTCAAATATTATATTGAATAATATTTTTCAAAATAATTCAATGCCATATGAAATTAGAGAATTTATTTAATTTGTTATAATGTTTGTGAATATAAATTAAAATATAACATAGACAATAAAATAAAATTTATCAACTCCTGGATGGGGTGCTAGTGCGAGTTAACTGGTACGAGGAGGAAGAACGGATCGGCCAACGAGGCAAGGAGCCATGTGATGAGCTCGTGCCATCGCTCGCCACCTCGACCCTGCATTAATTCGACATTACGTCATTGTAGTGGTTTTAACTCTGCTGCATCCGTCTCTTTTACGAATTATTCCATGGCCCTGTTGTTTGTGTTAGCCTCTCGCCTTCACTCGCGGCCCGACTTGCTCTTCCCTCCGTTGCCCCGGCCTGGTTCAAACTAGACCTTCATGGTGATTATAGCCCCTACACATCTCTAGGCTCTCTACCTCCACCTGGTGCACTTGGTTTTTTTCGACATTAATTCGACGAAACTCATGCCGCATCAAAGGGGACGGTCACGAAGAGGCTCTCCATGGAATCCTCGCCGGACCCAGCCCTCTGTCTCGCCCCCTGGGTCACCTTCCACAATCTCCTCACTGCCCCTCTAGCCCGAGCCAGCACCTCCCGCCTCCTCCACCCCGCCTGTCTCCTGGTTTGATTGCTTAGCCATCATTGACAGCTCGTCGGGTTCCTCCTCGCGATACCTTCTCGTCCCTCCAATTTCCAAAACTGTCGAGCCTTCCCACGCACCATTAATTGGCTCCTCAAGGACGCCCATGGGGGCGCCACCTCCATTTCGAAGGCCCCGAAACAACGAGAACCCGTCTTTTGACTCCTTCTTTGACACGCAGTTGAAAGAAATTTTTACTATTCTCTTTGGTCTAGTCTTCGAACTCCGTCAGGGGGTGGAGGACCTCCAATTCCGTCTGCAGACCACAGATGGAAAGGTCACGGCCCTCCTTCAAATCCTTTCCTCCCTCCAAGATGCTTTTCCCCCTGACGCAGTAGGCGCGGCTTCAGCAACGGAACCCCGTGCAAAGACCAGCAAAGGAAACGCCCAGACGCAGCGCTCCGCAGAGATTGATGTGGAGCAAGCCGAGCATGAGGACACGGGCGTGGAGAAGGCCACAGGACAGCATGCACTACAGGAACCTCGCCAGTCGCCAACAAAGATGAGAGCAATGTGGACGTTGGCATGCAGTTGGAAAGTCAAGGGACACTCGTCGAAGAGGAACCTTGGTACGAGGTCGTTCTTGCCACCTGGCCAGGTTATTTGCCAAGTGTTTAAGCCCACAGGGGTTCTTTACGTTTTAATAGTTTTTTAGTTGTTGTCCTGTCAGCTTAATGTTGATATATAAGACTATTAAATTACCTATACTTGATTCACCCGGCTGACTGTACTGGTTTCCCCTCTATTGGGGCAATTCAGTAACTACAGTACGGTTACTATCTGTTTTTTGTACCTCTAACTTAGTTTTTTGAAGGCTTTTTATATATACAACTTTTTACTTACCAAAAAAAAATATCAAAGTTAATGAATGAAAACAAACCAGTAATATGAATATATATTTCGTATTGAAATGTTAATATTATTTTATAAATTAAAATACATTATTTAATAAATATTTATGAAATTTATAAAAAAATTATAAATGAAGTGCAATGAATAATAAAAATTAAAAATTAATCACATTATATTACTAGTAATATGAATAATAAATGAATAATAAAAAATAAAAATCACATTATATTGCTAGTAATATGAATAATAAAAATTTATTGTATTGAAATGTTAATATTACTTTATAAATTGAAATATATTATTTAATAAATATTTATGAAATTTGTGAAAAACTTATAAATGAATGGCAATTAATAAGTAATAGTGAAATAATATGAATAATAAAAGTTAAAAGTGATTTGGATAACAAGTTGTTGTTTTAATAACATAAAGTATTTTAATTTTTTTTAACAGATTGGGAAATTTTATAATAAAAAAAGGTGCAGTTGAAATTGTGATGAAGTTACAAAATCTTGAAAAATTTGAGTCAAGTCGGGGTCTCAAATAGGCAACTACTACATATTATTGATGACTTTTTCAAATATTCAAATGAAATCTTCACATAGAACAACCAAATTGAATACACTCGGAAAAAGACTTTGGGGATAAACATGAAGAGACATTGCATCTAAATTAACTTGTTGGGGAAGAGATAGTCTTTTTGCCTGACTTGCAGGCCTAACTTCGTGCTACCATTGGTTGTGATGTTACATGTACTTTCTTCTTCTTTCCAACTACCATCCAAACTTTGTTTGTACATGTTGGACCATTTGTAATGTCTATGATACCTCAATTTTCTTGATCTGAAGCTTCTTATTTTTCTTGATCCGAAACCTCAACAACATCAACCTGATCTCCCCATCTTGTCGATGGATGAGGGGTTTTTTATATCTGAAGTCCCTTATCTAAGTCCTGAAGGGTAGATGCCTCTTTCTCCGTATTCTCGGTGGAGTTCTGGCACAAGTCTTGATATGTGTCTTGAATAGGAGGATTTGATTGAGGAGGATTTTCATTTTATTGTGGAGGCTCTTTGAAGGCTTTTGAAATTACTTGATGGTCATCATTAGATCCAACCCACCAAGTGGATTTCCTGTGCTTTCTGATCTTTTTGGACCCTTTGGGACAATGGGATGGAAGATGACCTATTTCAAAACAATGTCTGCAACAGAAGGAGACTCTCTCATGGTCAAGTTTATGAGGCCAAGAATAATTTTTACCAATAAGAATAACTTCAGCTGGGAATCCTTTACTGAAGTCCATTTCCACGCAAATACGGGCATAATTAGAGGTGTTGTGCCTCATAGTTTCACAGCTTGCGAAGTGGAACTTTCCTAATGCCGAGTCAATGGCTTCGAGAGAGGGAAAACCCCAAAAATGCATGGGCATATTAGGAATTCTCACCCAAACTGGGGCTAAGGAGAGAATGTCAGTAGCTGGATTTAAAGAAGGAGACCAGAGTTTCATGAAAAAACTTGAGTTTCCCCAAAACCAAGGGGCTTAATTGAAGATCAGATCACAGTCTTCCTGAATTTCAAACTCAACTATGAAAAAAACCTTTGCACAAGGACGAATGAAAGCTTGTTGTTGCGGGATAGGGATCCAGATAGCAGAGATCCAGCTGCTAAGATCTATTAACTTTGGCCAAAAACCATTGAAGCGACAAACCAAACTCATAGATCTGTAATATTCCTCTTCTTCTTCAACATCCTTTCCCATGGGAATGACAAGGGATGGGGCTTCCTAAACCAAAAAAGATGAAGACGAGGGAGCAGAAACTCTTTGAGCTATATCCCAAAAATAAGCAACAAACTACAAAACAGAACCCGACTTGAGCACAGATATGTAAGGAACAACCCCACAGATCAGGGCACCAACAGCAGGGGTGGAGTCCACCTCCATGGTCATCGAAGGAGGCTGGAGCGAGGCCACCAGGGCCGACACGCAAGGGTCACGAGCAGCCAGGGTTAAACCCTAGCCACCATGGACAAAAGCCAGAGAGGTTACATGTGTGTGAGAAATTTGTCTTAAAGTATTTTACATTTTTTATTCAACAATTAAATAATTAATTGAACACGTGTTGTAATTGAATGTGAAAAAAAACACTATAACATATTCAAATTTTTAAAGTAGATGTAATCTTCACTTAGAAAATTAATTATGTAAAAAAAAATTAAGTTAATAAGTGGACAAACTTAACCCCATTTCAAACACAATTCTCCCTCAAATTTATTATGATTTTTTCTTAATGTCATAGTTCTCCTGATTGAAAAGAGTTTTGGTCCTGGATCTTTGTTCATATGGATTTTGGTCCATTTTAAAAGACACTAAATCACCAAATTTCCGAAAAAATGAATAAAATAGGGTAGAACTTTACATCACTAAAAAAAACTAAATCTTCAAAAAGTTGACTTTGTCCACTTATTGATGTTGATGATGATGAGGATTAACGTCCACTAAGACCGAAATGGTCTATCGGACCTTAAGAGGGTAAGTGATTACTTGTGATTCTTCAGAATTTTGTTTATATGCTCGAAAAGCATTAAGAGAAGTTTTCCAAGATCACCATACTTTTGTTGAGTTAAGAGGTTAGGAAGGTTGGTAGTGTGATAAATATTTTGAAAATGAGATCTAATATGGGTATAGGCTGGACAATCTAAGAGAAAGTGAGTTTCATCTTCAGCCTTCTTAGTGTCACAAAGGTGACATGCTCTTTCATCCCATGGCGTTTTAGGAATTGACCAACGCCCAGTTTCACTATGGAGCTCGTGAGAATTTGTTCTTATCTTAGCAATGCTTATTTTTTTCTTTACACTTGGCAAAACAGATAGATAATTTTGATCTTCTAGATTAGGGTTGATTACATCTTTATAATACCTTAATTTTCTTTTTTCCTCTAACTCTTTATCACACCACATTTTTTTCCTTAAATTTTGATTTGACGTTTTTTTTAATAGTATCTTTATTCTGCAAAATGGTTTCTTCCATGATTCCCCAATAGTTTAGCCAAGACCGAGCATCTTTATGCCATCCTCGCTTGAGTTGATGGTGGTTATGACTTGATTTTGAAGCAATTTTAGGTAGCCTCTTGTCTTCCATGTTGTTTAACTTGTTCTTATACATTAGGTATCTAGTCATAGCCATGCTCTCAATGGGTGAGAAGCTTGTTTCTAAGAGGAGGATGGGATAGGGCATATTTCCTTTAATTTTGATATTATAGGTTACAAAATTCTTTTGTATTTGCTCTATCTTTCTCTAGGATTCACGAGAGATACTACAGCCCCAGACTTCACATCCATAAAGAATAACAGGTGTAACAAAAGTCTCAAAGAGGAGTTTCTTTTTATCCCAACTCCAAAGATCAGTTAATTTACAATTGTTTTCAAGCCCATAATAAACTTTCAATCTCCCAATTAATTCATATTCAAATTAAAATTCATTCAACATCGAGTTCATATATTTCTATGCAACAATTACACTCTTAATAATATAACTATTTTTTTCAGGTTATTTGAACTTTTATTTATTCCATCATTTCCAACCTACCTAGAAATAATCGAGAGATAGACACATTTTTTATACTGTACGTTTATTTGAAATAGAAAAATCCCCACGTCATTAGACATTTATATTTGATTCAATATACTTTGGTCTTAAACTCAACCTCTCAAAAACCCAAACGCTAAATATCATGTAAACTCTACTCCAATATCTTGACTAGGGCCAATCAAATCTAATAAAGTTCAAAAAAGTAAATCCTCCCATTTAACCAAAACAATTACAAGGTGTCATCATAAAATATTAAATATTTAAAAAAAAAACTTAATGACCCAATGGTGAAGTATTTACTTCTCCTCATGGCTTTTACTTATGCGAAGTATTTCCTTGTACTCGTTTATGAAGTCTCAAATCATAATGAAAGGGTGAGTTGCGGTAGAATTCCGCTAGCTCTCGTACTAAAACTATTACCTGACTTAAATTAAGTAGCTTGAAATTTGAAATTTTGTACATATCTCCTTCATGGGGTTACTCTCCAATGAAACCAACCCTTAAATATAGTGCACGTGGAAATATTCCTTCTTGTCAACTAAAGGGTTTTGAAAACAATTTACTTCATATGCATATGCCCATACCTCATGGTCATATCAAAACCACTGTCACTTTTTAACTTAGCTCGGTCGAATGAATCTAATGAAGAATTATAAGAGGTTTCTACTATCAAAAAGCATGTATCTTGTAAATAGTTTGGTTATAGTGGTATTCACAATCAGGGATGATTTTAAGGATGGAAATTTATTTTAAAATTTAGAAGCTTTGACGAATATTACTAATCCTTCATATGTCAACTATAAATGTTTGGCGATATTTTTGTAAAAATATTCAAATTTCTAAGTATTTTATATAGTTTTTATAAAATTTTGGCGATTTTTAAGGTAAAATAATATTATCCTATAGAATTTGGGTGAATCATTTTTAAAATAGTGAATCTCGTTTTTGGAAAAACCATGGAAAATTAGTCCATGAGCGAAATTTAACCCCTAAAATCATCCTTGTTCACAATAGTTGCATTCATCTCGTGATAGATCTAAAAGGGTAGAAGGGATGTCAAAAAAACATTTATTTTGTAAATAGTTTGGTTACAGTGATATCCGTAATAGTTGCATTCATCTCGTGATAGATCTGGTAAGGTGGAAGGGATGTCAAAAAACATGTATCTTGTAAATAGTTTGGTTACAATGATATCCACAATAGTTTCATTTATCTCGTGATAAATTTGGTAGCGTAGAAGGGATGGTTTGAGTGTCAAGGATTACATTTTACTCAACATACCTTTTTTTCTTCACTTTCATCTAATGGGGTTGAACTAGACCATGACCATGACCACTAGTGGGTTTTGGGTGAGGTTGCAAGGGTGCTTGTGTACTACACTATGAGAAAAATCCTCCCTTAGTAGAATAAAGGTAACATCAAGATAACCCTTGAAGTGCTCTTCATGAGAAGCTGTTGCAATTTCCTTGTCTTCAACCTCAAATATGACAATGCCATATGGAATTCCCTTAATGCCCACAAGAATGTTGTTTTCTTATAGGACTCTAACTGGCTTCGGTAATTGTGAAAATCCAACCATTAATGAAGGCCCAATACATCTAATATTGGTGGCAGAGACAGAGGATGTAAGGACCCTACTTGAGGTGCCACTTGCAATGGCATCACGAATGGTGTGTTAGGCAAACTTGACTAAGGGTGCATAACAAGTCTATACATTTTGGTAGCCTTGGTGACCGACTTGCAAGTGGTATTTATGAGGTGATTAGAACTATGTACTATATCATAGGCTAAGAGGACCAAGGATGTGTAGCCTACTAAGGAAGATGATTGATGAGGTACTGCATAACATGCTTTAGTGGAGGACAATGCGGTTTGGCAATGGGATGGATTGTGTGTTATCCGTGGCAAGGAAAAAGTGTTGATGAGTGCACAAAATGTATGTGAATGCAAAAAATGTATTTGAATGCACATTGAAGCAAGGACATGATCTTCAAGGACTATCAATTGTTGGCCTAGATGGATGATAGCATGGTCTAACATTGGGCAATCAATTGTTCAAGTATTGCTAGCTTAGGGGAGGCAATGGTGCAACATTTCCTATGGTTGGTAGCGATGATGTAGCATCACCTGTGGTGAAATGAGCACATCATCATTTTGCACACTCTAAGGTGTCTGGCTTGGGTTTGCTCCGGACATGTAGGTTATGCATAGTTCGGGTGATACAAGCAGTTGATGATCATGCCCAACTAGTAAGGCTACACCGGTGCTACGTAATGACTAGGCTTCTTGATTAATATAGGATGCTTAATCAGAACAAAAAGTCTAGCCCTGTGACAAATGGTATCAAAGCCACATTTGAATGTGGAAATTGCAGAAGTATCTCTTCACCAACAACACCCCTTTCATCGAAGGATTCAATGGAGACATGTTGACGAGGACACCAACAATTCAAATAGGGGAGAATGTACGTACCTTTCTTGAGGTGCCACTTGCAGTGGCATGATGGACAGTGCACTGGGAAAACTTGGCTAAGGGTTCACAATGAGTATATATGTTTTGGTAGCCTCAATGATTGACTCGCGGGTGGCAACCGCATGGTGGTTAGGATAGTGTACTAGCACATAGGTTAGGATGACCAAGGATGTCTAGCAGAGTAGGATGAACGACCAATAAGGTGTTGCATAGTAGGCTTCAACGAAGGATAGCATGATTTGTCAATGTGATGGATTGCTTGTTATCTGTGGTAAGGAAACAATGTTGATTAGTGCACTAAAGGTATGTGGATGTCTAGAGAAGTAAGGACATGATCTTCAAGGACTATCAAGTGTTGACTTGGATTGATGACAACATAATCTCACATTGGATAGTCGAGTATTCAAGTATTACTAACTTGGGGGAGGAAATGGTGTAGCATTGCCTATGCCTGGGTGGATATGACATAGTGTCACCTATGGTGAAATGGGCACTTTGATATTCTATACATTCTGAAGTGCCTAGCTTGGGCTCAACTAGGACATGTCAATTAGGTGTAGTTCAAGTGATATAAGCAGTTGATGGTTGTACCCGGCTAGCAAGGTCATATAAGTGTTGCACGAAAACTAGGCTTCTTAACTTTTGAGTGGTAAGCGGTACTCAAGAGGAATGAAAAGTCTAGCCTCATGACAAAGGGCAGTGCCTAGAATCACCCTCTTCCATCAACTTCTCATCATGTATCCCTAGCACGAACAGAGGGAAATTATGAGAATCACAGAATGAAAAGTATAGCCTCATCACAAAGGGTAGTACTCAAAATCTCCCTCTTCCATCAACCTCTCACCATGTATCCTTGGCAAAGAGAGGGCGATTATGAGAAACATAGAATGAAAAGACTAGCCTTGTGATATAGGGAGGTACCTAGAATCACCATTTTCCATCATCCTATCATCATGCATCCTTGGTAGAGAGAGGGTGGTTATGGGAATTACCCTCTTCCATCATCCCTAGCAAAGAGAGAGGACGATTATGAGAATCACTCTCTTCCATTGCAATGGAAGAGGGTGATTCTCATAATCACCCTCTCTCTCTCTACCAAGATGGAAGAGAGTGATTATCATAATCGCGCTCTCTTTGTAAAGGATGCATGATGAGAGGGTGTAATGTCCCCATTTTGGGACATTATAACTTTACAGAGTGTTATGCCTACCAGAGTATCCAGATAGGGGTGACAAAGAGTTCAAGAGATATTTAGGGGTTTTATTGGGCCCAAATTGCCTCGTTCATAATCAGGATCCATTCCGGACAACTTGGTTTTGGTTTCGTTGCATTCCGACGATTTTCGTAATTTTGAGTTATTATGGGTCATATCTTAATTAATTTTACTAAGAAGGTCATAATGGGCATATTACTTGGAGAAACCTCTTAGTGTAATAGCTGATCGAAATTGGGAAGAAGAGCACTACAGGACAAGATGATGAGAAGTGACTTTTAGTGGACGGAGAAGCCATAAGGATGGATAAATCACTTTTTAGAGGTAAAATGATTAATTAATTAATTAATTAAGTGATTTAATCAAGGAATAATAAAATAACGTAAAATTCACTTGGAGGGAAAAGGTCAACAATGAATTAGGGTTTCAGCAGTGAATTAGGGTTTTGGAAAGCTATAAGAGAAGAGTCGGCGACCTATTTCATCATTATGCAGATTATGACTTGTCATTGAGGAGAGAGGCACATCTCAGAAGAGATAGTTTAGTGGATTCCAGGAGGAAGACACCAGTTGGTTGATTTCGGTGTTGAGAGACACACCCTAGTCACAGGGAAGATCATTCAGGTCTTCCATCATTCTTTAGTAGTAGTTATACAGTGTTCAACAGCAAGGGCGCATTCGTCCAGAGTGACGGCGTGGCTTCTGAGAGGGTTTTTAGTCGACTTATCCCATCAAGGGAGAATTATGAGATTTCCCTCAAACCCATTTGAGAGGAGGGAAAGGTGCATCTTTTGCCTAGTTCCTCATCAGATTCCAATGGAGTAATCAACTGGGAAGCATTTTCCAGACTTGGACGTGCGACACTTTTGGCGGGCACATTTGGGGTTCCAGAGCGAGCATCAAACCAGATTCAGGGAAACCCTTTCGACCCATTTCCCAACAAACCAAGGTGGTCGTTTTGAGACATATCTCGTCCGATTCCGACAGTGGAATCACTAGGACGCATTTTGCCAAAAGAAGAGGGGCGCATTCCCCCAGGGGTATCCATCAGGGGTCTAGATTCATCAGCAGAGGGATCCAACAGATACCAATACTGAGGACTAGTGTAGGGTGCATCATTTGGGACAGTTTCCAGGCTATTCCGAGAAGTATAGCTCCTTGGGCGAACTTTCCAGACTTCCAACAGTTACCGTCAGAGCTGCCATAGTCCCAGCGCATCCATTGATTCCTCAATGCTCCCATATTCTGGGTATTATCTTTTGTTGTTTATTTGTATTCCAGCTAAGATCCTTTTGTCTTTTGATCTATCCGAGTGTTGTCATTTTATTCAGCCGCATTCGGCCTTTTGTAATCCGCAGAGATATCATAATATAAACTTTGCAGTCCTTTGTCGCATTTATTATTTGTATGACCATTTATATGTTGTAAACGATTGATCCTACACACACATTAGCAGCATTTCCTAGACTAGCCAAGTCAGGAACATTACAGTGGTATCAAAGCTGGTTTTCCTACTAGCCTAAGGGGAAAATCAGATAAGGATCTAGATACATCATTACCAGCGAGTGGATTGACAGAAGCATAGATGGAGCCTACACCCATTAGATGTAGGGAGCGTTGGTATAGTTGCAATGTGCCTTGGAAACCAAATCACAGATGTAGGGGTAAAGGGAAGGTGTACATTCTTGAGGTGCACTATGACAACGAGGATGAGGAGATGCATGTGAATGCAACCATAGATGCCTATTTGGAGCAGTCCGATAAGGCTAGTGACTCTTGCACATCTGAGGGACAGTTGTATGGACATGATGATAGCGCATATCCTTCATCGTCCCCATCAGGTAATGTTGAGGATTCAACACTTCATCATAGTGGTGACACTTGTGAGAATTCATATGTGTTGGCACTTAGACATGATGAGATTAGGAGGTTGGATGACTTACCGGTGGGTGTAGACATGGCTTCCAGGAAGTCATGTATGGAGAATGATGAGCTTCCTATGATGAGTGAGCCACATTTTTCATCTTCTCAGTCACCTATGCTAGCCACAACACGTGAGAATATCAATGGCATTCCTAATATGGTAGAGGAGCCTTGTGTGGGGATTGTACACAAGGAACATATGGATCTGCAGACCCAAGAGGAGAGGTATGTCTTGGTGATAGTTGACCTTACACATACCTATCAGTATGAGGAGAGTGAATATCCACTCTTGGATATTCCATTGATGGACCAAGTTGTGGAGACCGACAACTTCTTGGGACACTTACTCCCAGAATCGATCTACAGTGATGAGGATGCACTCCTTATTGGTTGGAATGACCATAGCACGTGTCTGGACACATCTGTATGGGATCCAGGCGCAGATGATATTAGTAGGGTGAGTGCACAGGAGGATACAACTACCCATATAGGATATGGTGCAATTTAGATAGGGGTCAGAGTTGGTGATGGCATGCAGTGGCATACAAGAGGACTTAGTAGCATAGGGGACAGTGGGCAATTCAATGCCTTATATTTTGAGGAGTGTGTTGTTGGGGATTCCATTGTTGACACTAGCAGTGAGAGGCATAAGGTAGCACCTCAACGGGATTGTGACTAGGAGTCACGACACTTGGCAGGCAGTTGAGAGTCAATGAGAAGGATCCAAAGCGTGAGAGGCTATTGGGCGAAGCTACGATACGATGAGGCTCCAACAAATTCGTTACCTAGATAAAGCTTTAGCTAATGGTTTGTTGGCTGGATCCTACTGTGTCGTCATCAAAAATATCCTTTAAGGGAGGGATATTCTATAAGAGAAAAGATTTATCCCTATATTATATAATGATCCTTCTTTCTTGAACAAGATATGATCATGGCAGCCACTAAATGCATTGATGATACACATGCATTGGTGGCAGGTTATTGTTGGAGGGCCTCAATGGCACAGGATAGTTCAGATAGGGGACTTGTCATTGATGACTTCCATACACTCAGGGAGAGAGTGATTGTGATGAGGGCCGACTACCAGCAATTGTTGAGGGATAGGGATTACCTATTAGAGGTTGGTGAGATGTATCACAGGGCACTGAGGGAGCAGGAGATTGAGGTGGACCAACTAACTCATGAGTTGGTGAGCACACGGAGATTCTCAGAAGGCACATAGGCAACCCTTCAAGAATCAAAGTCCAGATCAGAGGATCTCCTTGAGGAAATTAGACAAAGATCCACTACATCTATTTCAGCAGAGAGTCAGATATATCCCTCAGCCACATTGCGAGAGGATTTTGGTGGTTTAGCAGTGGAGCACCAGCTGAGGGAGGAGCATGAGGAGTACCCAGGATCACTGATGAGTATGGAGAGATGTGATCCAGAGATACATGAGGATGTCCATAGGTCACAAGGACCACCCTTCACGAGGGGTGTTGAGACAGTTGAGCACACATGTACACATGGGGATTTCAGAGCCAGGGGCAGTTATGAGGACACTTCCATTTGTGTTCCAGGATTGGTTGACCTTCATGTAGAGGATGACCCCGTAGTACACCTAGGATCTAGGATGTTGCAGGTGTATATAGGAGATCACATGAGTATGCAGGGGCACACAGTGATGAGTGGTAGTTCACAGAGACATACAAAGTTGTACAGTGGGATTCAGGGGGATGCACTAGATTGCAAGGAGGAGATGTACTTAGTAGAGCATGGAGATTCCTCTCCCTTGCAGCAGTATACACATATGGGAGATCACCTTCACTGTAGCAGTAGTTGTGTGAGTGATGATGGATGGAGAATGATTGACCCGTAGTTGGTGGAGGTACCTACCATTGTACCCGATGGTTGGTGTTTAGTGATGAGTATAGGCGATTATTTACCATGGGTGTTGATGGACGAGCTTTTGGTTAAGTCATATGGATTGACCAAAGCATATGATACTTTCCAGTCCTGCAGTTGGTTGCAGATATTTATGATAGCCTTTTCCGATACTTTCATCATTGACAGTAGCGCAGGGGGGGCTAGATAGTGGCAGGGGACATGGAGAGTTGGTAGGTCGAGACCACTTGACATGAGTGTCTTGATTTCATTCATCGAGATAGGGGTGGATCATCAATGGCAGACAATTGAGGCCATGGACATGATGGGGAGTATCCTAGGCCATGGGACAGAGGATATCTCAAAGGTTGCTACATATTCAAATTCTCATTGGGATGAGGGTGGAGTGATTTCGACAGTTACCGGTAGGGCACACCGGCAATTAGTGGGGATTGGAAGTGATGAACTTCCAAATTTGACATGGGATCCGGGAGTACATTTGGTCAATAGTTTGTTTCATCTTATGAGGATCCAGGAGTGGAGGGTCTAGTATGGATACTTTGAGCAGACAGTCATGATCAGAGTAGAGCAACATCGACATGATGGTCCCTGTCAGAGACTAGCATGGGACCCTGGGATTACAAGACCAAACATTTCATTGACTGATGGAGAAGAGCGGACGTTTGCAAGGGGGAGTCACTTTGATTTTCCATTGAGTTTTAGTATTGGGGAGAGCACGTCACTGACTAGTGATTCGTTGAGGTCTTGTAGTACCTCACTATGGCAGCAACATGTTCAGTCGATGGGGGTCGTGTTGAGTTTTGGTATGGTTTGGTAGGATAGACCCATTTCAGGTTGAGGCCATGTGTTATTTGCAGGAGAATGAGGTGTTGATATGTTACAAAACTATACTCCATAGGGCAATGTAGTTGACATTCTGATATGGGATCCAGGGATTGGAGTGCTTGGTAGTTCAACGTTTGATGGATTTGAGTTTCGAGTAGAGTGGTTACTCAGGGAGTTGACTGAGATTCCTCGTCCATTAATCATTCTACTCATCAGGAGCATGTGGGTGTCATGCGTGGTGAGCACTTGGAGATACCACATCTTGAGGGGAGTCTACCTTGTGTCACATAGGTGGATATGGGACCCCGGTATCATATGTAGTTGGATTCAGATATTGCTTGAGGACAAGCAATATTCCGGCAGGGAGGACTGTAATGTCCCCATTTTGGGGACATTATAATTTTACAGAGTGCTATGCCTACCAGAGTATCCATATAGGGGTGATAGAGAGTTTGAGAGATATTGAGGGGTTTTATTGGGCCCAACTTGCATCGGTCATAATCAGGATCCATTCCGCACAACGTGGTTTTGGTTTCGTTGCATTCCGACGATTTTTGTAATTTTGAGTTATTATGGGTCATATCTTTATTAATTTCACTAAGAAGGTAATAATGGGCATATTACTTAGAGAAACCTCTTAGTGTAATAGCTCATCGGAATCGAGAAGAAGAGCACTACAAGATAAGATGATGAGAAGTGACTTTCAGTGGACGGAGAAGCCATAAGGATGGATAAATCACTTTTTAGAGGTAAAATGATTAATTAATTAAGTGATTAAGTGATTTAATCAAGGAATAATAAAATAAAGTAAAACTCACTTTGAGGGAAAAGGTCAACAACAAAATAGGGTTTCAACGGTGAATTAGGGTTTTGGAAAGCTATAAGAGAAGAGTCAGCGACCTAATTCATCATTATGCAGATTATGACTTGTCATTGAGGAGAGAGGTGCATCTTAGAAGAGATAGTTCAGTGGATTCCAGGAGGAAGACGCCAGTTGGTTGATTTCAGTGTTGAGAGACACACCCAAGTCACCGGGAAGATCATTCAGGTCTTCCATCATTCTTCAGCAGTAGTTAAATAGTGTTCAGTAGCAAGGGCGCATTCATCCAAAGTGAGGGCGCAGCTTCTGAGAGGGTTTTTAGTCGACTTATCCCATCCAGGGAGAATTCATAGATTTCCCTCCAACCCATTTGAGAGGAGGGAAAGGCGTATCTTTTGCCTGGTTCCTCATCAGATTCCGACAGAGGAATCAACTGGGATGCATTTTCTGCGACACTTTTGGCGGGCACATTTGGGGTTCCAGAGCGAGCATCAGACCAGATTCAGGGAAACCCTTCTGACCCATTTCCCAGTAGACCAAGGCGGTCATTTTGAGACATATCTCGTCCGATTCCGACGGTGGAATCACTAGGATGCATTTTGCGAGAAGAAGAGGGGCGCATTCCCCCAGGGGTATCCATCTGGGGTCCAGATTCATCAGCAGAGGGGTCCGATAGATACTAGTACTGAGGACTAGAGCAGGTTGCATCATTTGGGACAATTTCCAGGCCATTCCGAGAAGTATAGCTCTTTGGGCAAACTTTCCAGACTTCCAGTAGTTATCGTCAAAGTTGCCATAGTCCCAGCGCATCCATTGATTCCGCAGTGCTCCCATATTCCGGGTATTATCTTTTTTTGTTTATTTGTATTCCAGCTAAGATCCTTTTGTCTTTTGATCTAGCCGAGTTATTCAGCCTCATTTGACCTTTTGTAATCCGCAGAGATATCATAATATAAACTTTGCAATCCTTTGTCGCATTTATTATTTATATGACCATTTATATGTTGTAAACGATTGATCTTACACACACATTAGCAGCGTTTCCTAGACTAGCCAAGTCAGGAACATTACAGAGGGTGATAGAAGAAGGTGGTTATGGGGATCACCCACAAAGAAAGAGAGTGTTTCTCAAAATTTCCCTCTCTCTCCACCAAATATACCAAGCATGCATGAATTAGAAAGTGATGAAAGAGAATGATTCTAAACATCACCAAATCTCTAATTTATAGAAAGTGATGAAAGAGAATGATTCTAAAAATCACCGAATCTCTAATTTATAAAAAATGATGAAAGAGAATGATTCTAAAAATCACCAAGTCTCTAATTTATAGAATATATATATTTCCTATGACATGGCATCCATCATACATCCACCAACACCAACAAAAAAAAAAGAAGAAGAATTAACCGAATGTGTAACCATGCACCCTGGGTAGACCCTTCCACCAGGGGTAAGGAGAAGAAAGGAAGAGAAGATAAGCTATGTAAAAAGAAAGATATTGCATCAAATAGATACACCACCGTACCTTGGAAGAACTCTTCTTTCATTGAATAAAGAAATAAGACATACATCCATAATTTCTATAATAAAAAAAAAAAAAAACTAATGCTAAATTATTTTTGCTTGTCGTGATTTGGTAGCGAATTTGACTTCACTCAAAGTCACAAGTTTGAATCCTGCAAAGTCTGCAACGCATTAACATCGTCGTGAATACCTTGATCCAAGCTATCATCTAGGGCAAACTAATTTTCTTTTCTTTTCTTTCAAAATCGTGAAAGACACTGATCAGTCCTAAAATTTAAATTGAACTCCTTCAGCTTATACATTCATAATTTATTTAAAAAAATTAATGCTAAATTATTTTGTGCCTGACGTGGTTTGGTACTTCACTCAAGTCACAAGTTCGAATCTAGGGGCTTTCGAATCTAGCGGCTTAAAAGCAGCATACGGAAGCTGTGGTCGGTGGCTTTGTTTTGATTCTTTAATTTACCCCTCCAGAAAACTAAAAAATACATTAAAATAAATTTCTGATACGGTTGGAGTGACCACGATTGTCTCGTGCTCCACTTACCTCGCTGTGGGGACTAGGACCAAACGCTTTCATGATGTGACTTTTTTATCTTCAATTTTTTAATGGAGAGTTGGTTTCTATTAGTTATGTAAGATAATATTTTGTTACATGTTAACTATTATTAATTAATTAGATCGATGTTCGAGGTAAATTTTTTATTATAATGGATGAATTTTTTTATGATTATTAGTTAAATGACATGTTACAATTTGGTTTTAAGATACTAAAAATTATTAATTAAATTATACTAGATTTTATTTGATTTTAGAGTTATCATGAATTTATTTATGTTAGTTTTTATGACTATTATTTTAATATGTTAATTGGGTTTAGCTTGAGTGGTTGGGAGGAATAATTGTTATATTTTCTATCCAGATTCAATTCCCACAAGTGATATGTTAAGTTTTTTGTGATCTAAAATGGTGGAAGATGAAAAAAAAAATCTCTTAAATTCTCATACATATTAGATCTCAATTTCAAAATGTTTGTAACACTACTCATTATTTATTAACTCATCCAAACCAAGTTGATTTATGAAATATTATCTCCAATCTTTTAGAGTATAGAAATACAATGTCAAAGTAAACTAATTAATTTCTCATAATTTATTTTCATAAGGTTTAGTAAAAAGGGTGCCACTAGTAGCACCACCTTTCTATATGGGGGTCGATTTTAAGGTTTTGGTTGAAACAATATCAATCATTAAGGTCATGGTTTTAAACAATATTTTATTTATTTCTAAATTAAAAAAAAAGTGCAACTAGTAGCATTGTTTTTCAATTTAGTGTTTGATTTTGAGATTTCACTACAACAGAAATGGTTATTAAGGTCGTTGTAGCATTTCTTTTCAATTTGGTGTTTGGTTTTGAGATTTCACTAAAACAGAACTGGTTATTAAGGTCGTTGTATTCAACAAGTTATAATTTTAATCCCCCCCCCCCCCCCGAACAAAATAATAATAACAATAATGCTACTGATAGCACCAATTTTCGATTTGACATTGATTTTAAGGTTCTCTTTTAGCAACATTACAAGTCTCTACACAATGGTTGCAAAATGTTGTAATTTTAATCCCCAAGAAAAGGGTGCTACTTGTAGAAGCTATTCTCAATTCAAGAATCGATTTTGATGTTTTTAACACAAAAGTATGGGTTTTAGGGTTAGAGTTCTTGTTTTGATGTCACGGTTCGTAACTATGTTAAAATTAATTAATAGGGTTCCATTTGGTTACAATCAAAGGCAACACTAGACAAAAGAAAGGATTTATTGTGTGTTATAACTCCATAAAAATGTTCTGTGACATAATGATGTGGCAAATTTGACATAATAATAATAATAATAATAATAATAATAATAATCTAATTTTAAGGACACGTCCAAGTCAGATACCAAATTGGTGTATGATACCCCCTTGTTTATGGGACAAGGGACCCCCTCCGCGTAGGGATTTGACTGCTAAAATCTACAGAGGTATACATACACTACCCCCCTCTGGATTTGAACTTGTGACCTCTTAGGAGGAAACACATGTTCTTAACTATTAGGCCCACTTAGGTTGTATCCTTACTCAATTCTAAAGTGTGGTGATGAAATGATTAGTCTAAAAGTGTACGACCTCATGCTTTAAAATCATTGTTAAAATTGGTGGTGATGTATGCTGAAGGGTCAAATCAAATATCAATGCACTAAAGATCAAATCCAAGAATATCAATAAGTTGTGGTTGATCTATGATCTGTGGTCCAGATATATTGCAAAGGGAAAACATACATATTTTTAACATGCAACTTGATATTTGCAATGGTAAACTAGGATGGCACATGGTGTAAGGAGATAATTGTAGAGTTCCATAAGTGATTTTTAAAACTGGGATGATTGCCTCCATAATGGTTTTCAACCCAAATGCAATGTTCATGATATTTGATAATACTCACTCGGGAAAAGAACACGTTCCTTTCTATTGTAATTTGGAATGGTTAACAAGGTGACACTTACATGAAAAAAAAAAAATAATCATTATGGGAAGTTATTGTTGACCAAAAAATATGCTTTGGACTCAACATGATGTTCATGACTTTCATTTCTTCATGATATGGTATGAGGGTTTCTCTTAACATCCCATTATGCTATGGTTCCAATCAAAGACAATGGTAGGAATCATAGTTACTATGGCCCTTTCCCACCAAAGAGTATCAGTGGGTTACACTCAGAGGTTTCATCTGAGCACTTAGTGACTTATCAGACATTAGAAGAGTATCGGGGAACAATTTCATGCCACTTTATATCAGTTCAAGTCAGTTATAGGGTGTTAGATTTAGTTTGGTCAATGCCTCCATTATCAATAAGAGGTATAAGAGGTATAGTAGGATTAAATGGATTTCAAATTCATAGTGTTCCCTAGCCTAATATAATATATTGGACATCTACATAACAATCATCAATATCCTTATGTCCATCAACATCTTGATGGCATCCAAGCAGACTCATTCTAACCTTGTTCATCTTGTCTCAAAACCATGATCTTATTACCCTAGGAGAGGCCTTCTAGGGATTAGTTTTGAGTTCTTAAACCCTCCCATATTATAATTCCCTATATCAAGAATTCCCAATTCATATTTCATGAACTAAGGACTTAGTTTGCAAAAATTTCAACTTTGGCCCCTTTCGCTAGTCACTGGGTGGGTCCCGTGAGAACATGGTCTTTCATAGGAAATAAAATGAAATATGTTCATTTTTGGAGAATGAAGTGGTTTCAACCTATAGGGATCAGGATAATCTTTCCAACATGCTATCATGTTCTTGATTCTAAGTTTGTATGACATGTCTACGATGATCTCAAATTTCACGCCTCCCAAATGGATAAAATCCATAGTTGTGACTTCCTAATTAGTTTATGTTTCGAGATCTAAATTGAAAGGAAAATATGACATAGATGTGATGTAATATAGTGCGATACATTTCTGGCGGTATATCATATTCCTAGTTTCGACCCTTGGTTGTTGAGAACGGGCCTTCGCAAATTCATGACTAGTTTCATAGGTCGGGTTGGTAACAATGGTTCATGGGTTAAAAATTTGTTGCTAACAGGATCTAAATCAGAAAATCAAGTATTTTGTGTTGTATTAGACTCAGGGGCCTTTCCAACGATACCTATTTTTCCTCATTTTGACATTGGATGACCCAATTAAAGTTGTCACAAATTTCTAAACCGGTTGAGGCACGATGGTTGACATGGTAGAGTTTTAGGGAAGTCAAAGCAGTGACTAACAATATCATCACATAATTTCATCCCCACATCATCAAATTAATCAATGATATTTTTATGTCGATACTTCGTTTTCCTCTATTGGACATCGTATGACAATGTGGTACTTTTCACAAGATTAGGAATTTTGTGGGCCCCACAAGAAAACTAGGGTTTTAGACCACAAACTTCTCTAGAAACAATTAAAGGCTTAGGTTCCAAAGGATTAGATTACTGATGGAATATTCATGATGGGCTCATCAAGAAATTTCCAATGGTGTGCTTTGTGTTGCATTTTGAATCTATCTCATCTAACACCTTTTCTCAGGCTCAGTAAATTATGGTCATAGTCAAATCAAAGTCAAAGTTTTACTTTGGCATGATTTTCAAAGAATATGAATTAAAAAATAATAAAAATTAAAAAGATGGAGAAAATCGTGGAGCCACACAACCCCCCCAATGCAAAAATTTGAAAATTAAAAAAAAAAAAAGGTGAAACCCCTCTCCTCCCCTTTCCTTCCTCCATTTGCTTAGTTCATAGGGAGAGAGGGGGATGCTCTGCAACTAGGTTTTAGACAACAAGAGGTTTCATCAGATAGCAGGAGGTTTTAACAGAGAGCACGGGTAGCAGAGAGCATGGGGTTTTTTAGTAGGTCGTATAGGTATCCAACATCAAGCACTTGTCAGGTACCATTACATCAATGGATTTTCAATTTACTCAGTTATTAAGTGTGTTGATGATTGGGATTGGTTTCCTTTGAATGTGAAATTATATCCTCCTGCATGAATGTTGGTTTAGTGGGCTTGAGATTTTAGTTAATGGTTCAAATTTTGTGTGTTGGTTATCAATCTTCATATATTTTACCAGAGATTTAGTGTTTAGATTTTTGGGGTGATGGTTCCTATTTGGTTCTTGTTTCATGTGCTCTAAAAACATTGTATTTTTCCATTAAATTTGTTGGTTTATTTATTTATTTATTTTTGGTTCAGAGTTTAAGCGTTGGTACTGATCCAGATTATTTTGAGATTAACATGAAGGCGGGAATATAACATAGATATAACAATGAAATACACAAAATTATAGTGGAGGACACATAAATACACTGAAACCCAACTTCTATTACTAAATAAGATAGAAAAACACAGTAGAACACAAAGTAGCAGAATGGGCTAGCTTATCTCTAAAAAGAAAGAGATGTTGGTTACATTTCATTCTCAAGAAGCTTTACATCACACTACATTTCATGCTTAAAGGGCCTCCTTCATCTCAATTATATAGGATAGAGTGAGAGGAGAGCAATTACCATGATGCATGTGGGATAAATTAATCTAAGTTTATAAAATGTCATGGGCATGTAAAACACTAAGACTTCTCGAGTGGTCACCCATCTTCATACTACTCTAGCTCGAGTGCGTTTAACTGCAGAGTTCTAATGGGATCCAATGCATTAACGCTATGTTTTAGGCATGTACATAAGACCACTAGGAAATCATGACATGATGTCTCTAATTGACAAATGAAGATGGTATTACATTCCATTTCCTATCAAAAGGGTGAATATCATGGTTTATCAAAACCATAGGCTTGAAATGTTGATTCAGTGGAAAAGGTGGTTGGCCACTGAGATCCACATGGATCATTCCTCCCCCCTTATGAATAAATGGTCCCCATTGCATCAAGTTCCCTCGGGAGATGGGGAACCTTATACTAAATTTGAACCTTGGTGAGTCACTTTCCTTGTTGAAGTAGATGTCATTCTTATACTTTGCCTGTGGAAGGATTTCATGAACCTATTGGAGGTGTTGGATCTGTTCAAAATATTTGGTTGCATGATCTACCTTGGTCTGAGTGTGAAGACTATGTCGGTGAAGATTCAAAAAGAAGAGTTATATCAATGGGGGTTGATGGTTGGAACCCCAAGCACACCTGAAAAGGGAAGTGGCCAATAGAGATATGTTGAACATATGGAAGACTCTCATTCTCTTTGAGCTCTTCTACAATATCATCGACCTTCTTCTGCTGGATAGAAATGTTTTGGGACAAGGTTGTAGTGGTCACAGTGACCTCCTATTCACCATTGGATTGGATCGTGAAGAGGGAAAAATTTGTGGTCTGAGAGATTACTTTGCGGCATTGGTTTTTCGAGATCAATTGAGTGGAAGTAGTCAGAGCTACCTCTGGTACCATGTAGAGATGACCTCCTAGAGTAATAATGACACTATGGGGCCAAGACTCGTAGAGAGCGTGACGTTTCCACATATATGGTTGTCCTAAAAGAACATCACAGACTTCAAGTGTGGAAACATCACACACTGCCTCATCCTTTAAGGAATTAATGTTGTAGGACATGTGACATTGTTGGTTGACATGAATGTCTTGTCCCCGGCTCAACCTTCTGATGGTGTATGGTTGGGGGTGTGGCATCATTGTCAGCTTCAATCTCTTGACAACCTTGGATGATATCATGTTCTTCTGACTTTCGCTATCAATAATGAAATGCAGTGGAGTCCCCTTTACCCAATCTATGAGTGGAAGAGATGCTCCCCCTCCTCAAGCTCCTCTGGTTCTTTTGGTTGTATTGTTGTGGTCATGATGGTAGTAGTGGGTTCTACATCAATGATATGTTTCCCTTTATTATGCTCTGAACCAAAGTCAGAGTCAAGTTTTGATTCTTTTTTTGAGCTCGACCACCAATGACTGTTTCGAGCGACATTCATCGTTGTTGTGCCAAGGGATTTTTTGGAACTCACACCACTTTCTAGTGTCTTTCTTCAACTTCCCATTACCCTTCTTTTCCTGCGTCTTAGACTGGCTCTCTTGAGGTTGGATTTACTTGATGATATGTCATTTTCTCTTTGAGTTAGGGTTTCCTTTTCCATGCTTCTGTTGTGGCTTATTTTCAAACTCAAACTCCCACTTACTCTGTTGCTTGAATTTCTTCTCTATTTTGACTGCATATCTATAAGCAACTCCTAGTGAAGAGATGTCCAAGAAATCCATCTCTATTTGGATGTACCTGTGCAGATCGTTGTGATACTTCAAAACAAGGTGTCGCTCGGAGTCTTTGATACCCAACTTTGAGCGAAAGGTATGAAAGATGTTAGTGTACTATGGAACTGTTTGGTCTCTTTTCTGACACAGAGTCATCCATCTCATGTACTTGTCATCATAGTTTTCGACCGGGTATAACTCCTCCTTGAGAGAATCTATAAATGTCTCCCAGGTGGGTTCTCTCTCGAATGGTGTAGATTCATCCATGACGTATCTCTCCTAGTAACCTTCCCACAAGCTTTGAAATGAGGAAGGGATTTAAGGAGCGCGAAGATGATCTTTTCACTTTTGGAAATTTTTTGGACAAAGTAATAACCTTCTAGCAAATTCAACCATTTTTCTAGAGCATCTGCATCTATCTAGCCTTTAAATAAGGGGATATCAAAATTGACTTGTACCTTGAAGGGTGTTTCACCTCTGAAATGGTTGTTTGTATAAGATGCCTCGGCTTCCACCATCGGTAGTCTTCGAAGGATCTGAGATAATTTGTCCATCATCTCGTTCCTCTATCGCATGAGATCTTCCTCGAGCAAGGTCTTGAAAGGATCTCCTGCTGTGTCATCTCTCTTTTCTTCCTCTATGGGAGGTCGCTTTGGTTGGCGAGAGAGGTTGTCCTCAAGAGAAACTAGGTCAAGACCCAACTCTCTATACCCTGATCTCGTTGGGGACCTACTCTAAGAAATGACAAGGAGAAGACTTCTCTGATACCATTGATCTAGCTTATTTTGAGAACGACATGAAGGCAGGAATATAACAGAGATATAACAATGAAATACACAAAATTATAGTAGAGGACACAAAAATACAATGAAACCAGACTTCTATTACTGAATAAGACAGAAAAACATTATAGAACACAAACTGACAGAATGGGGTAGCTTATCTCTAAAAATAAAGAGACGTTGGCTACGCTTCATTCATAAGAAGCTTTACATCATACTCCATTTCTTGCTTAAAGGGCCTCCTTCACCTCAATTATATATGAGAGAGTGAGAGGAGAATAATTCCCATGATGCATGTGGGATAAATTAATCTAAGTTTATAAAATTCCATAGGCATGTAAAACACTAGGACTTCCTGGGTGGTCACCCATCTCAGTACTACTCTAGCCCGAGTGCACTTAATTGTGGAGTTCTAATGGAATCTGGTGCATTAATGTTATGATGTAGGCATGTACAAAAGACCACTAGGAAATCATTATATGATGTTTGTAAGTAACAAATGAAGATGGTATTACATTCCATTCCCTATAAAAAAGGGTGAATATCATGGTTTATCAAAACCATAGGCTCGAAATGTTAATTCAATGGAAAAGGTGTTTGGCCACCGAGATCTGCATAGATCAAGCACGATGTTCTTCTGTTGTTCCAAAGTGATTTTACTGAGAAAAGATTGCAATAGGGAGGGGATTTGAACCTCTCTTGCGCACCAGGACCAAGCCTAGAAGGATCCCTTAAAATCCTTTAAATTATGATTTTTATATGGTTTACATGCCTGTACCTATCAAAATAGAGACCAAGGGGTTTGAAACCTGACCTCCCCCTTTCTCCCACTTTATTCCACTTAGAAAAGGACCAAAATCCATGCAAAACAAAAAAAAAAAGGGGGGGATGGAATCGAACCCATGACCTCCCCTCTTATATTCTAATGATAAAAATTGACTTTTGAAGAAAAATCAAAGGTGAGAAGAGTTCCCACCCTGCCACCAGGATTTGCGCGAATAGGACCACCTGACCTCCACCCAGGGTGAAGCCCTGAAGCCTCTATGCATGCAACAACACCTGCATGAGATCCTCTGCTCAGCTCGTGCTCCTCCAAGCCACCTCCACCCGAGATGCAACCATAAAAGAACAAATAATTGTGGCTAGGGGTTGTCTAGCCACCAGGGTGAAGCCACCATCACCCCTCTTGTTGGATTACTGAGAGGGGGGGTGAATCAATAATAGCATAATTATAACCCTTTTTCCTCAAATGTTATATCAATGTAGAATTATTATCCAATAATGAGCAGTAAGAAATAAACAATCACACAGATACACAGTACACCAGTGTTTTATGTGGAAACCCAAATTGGGAGAAAACCACAGAATGTTTTTTCTTATATGTATTGAAGAATTACATTCATTGGAAGCACCAAATTCCTTTGTTTTCCAACTGCAACTAGAAGGAGGCTCCAACCCCCTAGTTTCTCAGGCTACAACCTGAGGGAAGCTCCAACTCCTCAATTCTCTGGCTACAACCAGAAGGAGGCTACAACCCCCAATGTTCTCCGACTACAACCGGAAGGTGGCTACAACCACCTGTCCTTACCCCGTCCTTCCACCCTGAAGTAGAAGTAGAATGATGGAACCACTGTCACACTATCACTGTGAGATATACCGTTGTAAACCTATACCAATAAATCTGAACCATGCATCAACCATGCATCAACTTGTACCATAAACAAGTGCATCAACCATGCACCAACCTGTAATAAACCTGTACCATAAACAAGTGCATCCAACCATGTACCAAGTATGTACCAATCATATGTCAAATACTCATCAATATGTACCAACATCATCAACTATACACCTCATGTATGTGCGCCAACTCATCAATTACTTGTCTCAACCATGTACTCAACATGTACCACAACCAAAATCTCTCATTAATTTCATAATCCAAATCTGATTTGTAGCTCTGTAATAGACCTGGTGTATATGATCACATTCCTGCAAACCTTCCTTAACTTTAAAAACAAGAGACTAGCATTTTCATCAAACTTATCTTTAGTCTCGCATGCCTAGTTTTGGATTAGTCAACAACCCTAACTTGAAGTAATCATAACTTTGAAACTATAATGTATAAAGATCTAAAACTGATATACAATGTTCTTCAATGTGTTTAATGCAATTCCTCCAAGTTTCACTACTTGGAACCTCTCATAAAAGAAGTTATAACAAAAATGGCATACCTTGCTGAATTCTTGCTTATTCTAGAGAGTGACCTTGTAGAAAGTGCCCCGCACAAAATATTTGATGAAATGATATGAAACTATTACACAGAATAATAAAGAATGTACTGTAACTAACACATTTGATCTCACTGAACTTGGATCTGTTATGAAGAAGTTATGACGTTTTTACCTGAAACACCTGATTTTGACTAGTTTCAGGACTGGCCACAAACCCTATTTTCCACGGAGTGTAACTCCCAAAATACAATGACCCACAAGATGAATTTTTTTTTACAGATACTTGGATATGTTTTCTCACTTTCATAGCAATTTCACAGTCTGAATCATTATAGAAAAAACTTTATAGCGAAAATGGTGAGATGACCTGTAAATAACATACCTTATAAAACACCATCAAAAGAATTTATCCTTCCTTGCATTTCGGCCTTCTTTTCTTCACCTTCACTCAGAATTCCAGTTTAGATATCCTTGTTTACCTCAAACACATATATCTATTCAATATTCTCAAGTTTAATTCAAATGAGAGAGCCTTGCCTCTTATTTATACTCTCCAAGTAGCTTCCTTAAAAACATCTTCTAGGTCACTTTCCCACTTTTCTTATTTTAGGGTTGGGTCCACTTCTAATTTCTCCATTAAATTTATTATTGAAATAATTTATTTTATATTCACTTTGAATTATAATACACTCATCACTTCACTTTATTATTTACCTTTTAAAATATCTTAAACCACTTTGACTACTTTGACCTTTTGGGG